>JAOWAT010195544.1:0-21532 GCA_028571025.1 Longipedia americana
ATAAATCAGTTCATACTGGCTATCAATTGTAGCAATTACTTTTTCCCAATGCTGAGCATTAAGTTTGGACCTGATTTGAGAGCATGCAATGTTATGAGTCTGGATCAGTGCGTAAACGTCGTTATAGTAAAGATCTACTTATCCAATATAGGAAATATCGTTGCCAAGCAATTATTTCATTTATGGTAAGACATAGTTGTAAGTTCCTCGAAAGCGAGTTTTAGAAACATTTCCAGACTTTTCGAATGGCTGAATGGTAGTTCCAAAGTCCGTAAACACAAATTTTGAATTACACTTGCTATATAAAATATTTTAGGCTTTAATGTCCCCGTGAATGATTCCTAATTGGTGTATTTTCATAAGAGCAGTTTTTACGTCTTAAAATAGATTCAACTTATTTTTTTCTTCTGAACACATTTCCATGTCGAACTAAATGCAGCCTTTGTACAAAATAATATCGAAACCGAGGACGGACTTCATTTGAGGTCCTATTCCTAAGGTGGAAAAAATTTTGTAGTATAGGTACTCCTTCAATATTCTCTCAAGCATTTTTCTGAAAACAAAAGAAGGTTCTTCTTTGGACAGGAGGAATTAAGTGTTATATTTGAAACACTTTAAAGCGCATTATTTTTTCATGAAATAACCTCCGTATACGATGGAAAATGATCCTTGTCCCAACTTAGTGAAGTTTTCGTGATTTTGGACATGCTACAATCTGTTGAGAATTCTAGCTTTGATTTTGAACCTGCCAACTCCATAATGTATGCTGAAAATTTATTACGCATGGTAGTTTTAGATTCTATCAAAGACTAAATTATTGAGGGAATCTTCTGTGTTGGATCGGTGATTGGATACTTTTATGCCGTTATCTCTAAGCTGACTTTAGAGATCTTTCAAATTGGCGCGGGGTAAATCTTTAAAGAATTTTTCGTACTGCTCAAAGTAAGACGACTTTTTGGGAACATGAGGTAAATTTTCTTAGGTTTTACTTTCGTGAATAACTTCCTAAGGGACCTGAGTTGTCTAGACTATTTTCTTCTACATGCCAAGATCAGTAATTATTATATAGATCATAAATCAAGAAGATTAGTATAAAATTCAGATATTTATCCTATAAATTGGTGCAGAATTCAGACATTTATCCTCACAACTTTGTTCCTTTCTGTATACATTACTTCCATTTACTCGGCTGCTGTTCTCCCCGTATTACTGAGATCTCCTGTTTTGTTGTTGTCATATCCTTCCCTAAGTTACAAATTGTCAGGTAAAGCTTAGAACTGTTTGAATTTTGTTTCAGTATCTTTATCCTGCTTGTATTTCCGAAGTTCTTTGTTGGATTCTTTGATTTTTCTAAGCTTCTACTCCAAAGAAGAGATTTAAAAATTATCTGATTTCTAGGCATTAAATTAATCAACTTTCTAGACTTCTGATCTACTCTGGAGCTTAATAGTCTACATCAGATTATACACTGGACTTTTTGTCTTACCGGTGACTAAAATACCATTGGCAACATTTTCTCTACTTAAACTCGAATTGGAGTTTTGACTCATTCGAACAGCATTTGGATTGGTTTAATAAAACTAATGGTGAGTTTTGTTATTAAGCCTCCCTTTTCTTTCGAGGTGATTATTTTACTGTCCATCAATTCTCTAATTTTGACGGTTAATTTCTGCCCTCCGCCCAAGGACCTAAGGTTCAAAGATTGAAGGGAAATTGATTTAATTATTGTTTGGTTTAAGTTCCAGATCTTCATCGGTTGGAACTTTTGAAAAAGTATCTTCGACATCAATGGAGTTCCAAGCTGGTGATTTCTTTTAATTTTCGGTTTCATCAGAATTATCGTGTTTCCAACGTTTTCTATCTAGTTTTTTTTGATGAAAGTTATTCTTTTCATCGATATGATCAGGGTTGGGGAAAACATCGAATCCAACTTCAAAAGGACTGTCCTTTTCCTTTTAATAGTCCTTGTTCTAAGCTTTACTCTTGTATATCTTTTGATTTTTAGGAGTTCTGCACTTTTTTTCAACTTTGTTCAAGAGATTTCTGAGACGATCGTTTGTGCACGGAGGTTTCGAGGTAAATTTTGATAAGCATTATGAACGTTCAGTGTTAGGTTCCGGCAAATTTTTGTCGTGATTTGCGGCTAATTTTTAGGGAAGTTGAATTTTTTACGTCATTTACGAGTCGGATTTCATGGACTTTTCATCAACTCCAACAAAGTTGACCCTTCTAAAAGTTTATTTTTGTTTGCGAGTTTTCAGGATTTCACTTACAGTAGAAGCTCTAAAAGTTGTTTTTCCGAGCCTATCCTCACTATGGTTGATAGAGCTCATTTTCAGACTTTGGTCGCTATTGCCGCTTTTACTTAAGGATTTCTTTCCTGACTGCTTAACTATTCGGTTCATTTTCTAATCCATCTCGAGTATATCTTTTTTGTATTTATTTTCAAGTTTCGAGTATATAGCTTCAAGGGTACCGTGCTTATCCTGAAGTTCCTTGTTCCTGGTGTCTAGGATGTGATTTCTTTAGGCTAATTTTACTGATGAAGACTCGATTTCTTAGCACTTTTTATCTTTTTCTGTGACTTTTTATTTAAGAGTTTGGATTTACTATTCACTTTAGGCCAGTTTTTATTCCAGCAACTTGATTTTGTTGTGAAGTTTTTCGAGTTGTTGCTATGCTTTCTTCCACTTCCTCGCCGAGTTCAACTATTACTGGGACTTTTTTTCCAAGGCTGCAGCAGTTGATCTAATCTAGCGTTCTAGTTCGTTCTTATTTTTAATAAAATCATTCTGATTTTGAAACAGTTCCTTTCGCAAGTTTACTATTTTGCTTTCAGCCTACTGCGCTTTTTACTTCAACAAGATATTCTACTTGTCCATGATCTCGAGCTAGCTTCTTAACACGCAGTTTTTTCTCTTCGAAGTCTCGCTTTAACTTGAGAATTCAAGCATGCTGAACCTACTTTCAAGACTGCTGATAGCAGCCATTTTTTCTGCCAAAACCTAAGAATGCTGTCCTCTCAGGGAGTCCATTTAGTCCTTCAAACAATTGATTGTCATTTAGTATTTCGAAATCGTTTGATCATTACTCAATGCCAAATTTGTTAGCTCTCTTTACTGTTTGAAATACACTTATTGGAGTTGTTTATATTGCTTTTCGAAAATTTACACTCTCTGAGACAGTTATCTTGTCAGACTGGTTTCTTGCTGCAGCTACTTGGATTTCAAAATTAGTTTTTGATCGCTACTCTTAATCAATTTATTGGCGTTATCTAACTACATTTCTAGTTTATCAATGACACATTTCAACTGAGCGATTTTAGGTGCATCGCTTTCAACGAAAGATTTATTTTTCTCTTTGTGAGAAATAGTTTTCCAATTCACTTGATCATCTTTCTTTTCTAACTCTCTTCTAAGGTAAGCATTCTTCTATTATATGTCTTCGTTTCTTTGATTTGCGAACTTCAGTTATTTCTTAAGCTCTTCATTCTCATCCGCGAGTCTTTTTAATTATACTCGGAGCTTACTGAGTGACTCTTCGTGTTTGACCATCATTCGAAAAATCTAGCTGTTTTTTTCCTCGTTCGATGTATGGTTCACTTTGCTTTTTGAATCCCGAAGTTAGTACAGTTAATTTGTCAACTAACGGTTTTAGTTTTCCAACTCATTCACTTGCTTGCTTATTCGCTCATTTTATCCTTTGAGGACGATTGTCTGCTGCATAAGAACTTGTATTTCCGAAGGACTTTCCCTGATATTGTAAAGGTTCATAATTTTCGGGATGTCAAAGGAACCGTTCTCGCCGTTATCAGAAAGTAAATGCTAATTGACTTACCCTCCCTTTATTTTTCTTCTGAGATTCGCGATTAGCCTTTCAAGCTAACTGTTAGTGATTGCGCTCTTGCGCAACTCCTCTTCTAAATAAGTTTTCTATTTGGTAATTTCCATGACTTTGCATCTTTCTTCGTTGAAATTATTAAAAAGAGTTTAATTCTTGATGCAAAGGTTATTCACTGTGGAACGAAGCTAGAAGATTTGATTTTGCAGCTAGAACTTTTAACTGTCTTATTTTGGCACCTAATAGGCAGACAATTCCGATATAGTAATCGAGATATGAGAGTTCTGATTGGATTCAGAATTAGATTCGGCGAATCCTCTGGGCTATGCAATTTTTGTTTCGTAGTGAGGACGAGTATTCATTGATCCATTTGAGCTAATGTATTGGGTTGAGCGGATATTTGACATTTTGAAATATTATATAAATTATTATTCGGCTCACCTTAAATTTAGTGGATTTACAAATATTTTGGTCATTTTTTCATGTTATTGACGAGATATATGCCATTTATCATTATTCGTCATGGATATAAAAAGAACTAATAATAGCTTGGAGGAGTTCTATCGCAACTTTATACCACCAAGGAACAGCTAATCAGTTTGTTGCAAAATAACGATTGCTTTCCTTAGAAAGTAAAAAATAACCAGAGAGTTTGTAGAAATATGGATTCAGAAATGCTTGGTGAACTTTTTGGGAGAAATGGGAGCTTCAAGAATCTAGGCCCACATACTAGGCGTAGATGAGATGTCCTCACAAGCAGAAATCTAATTTCGCAAAAATTAAGTCAAATGTTTTCACGAATTCGTTACAGCTGTTAGTTTTGCGTCTTTTGAGAGTGCAATAATAAAATAAATAACCCCAGAACTGGAAAACAATTGAAATTTCTGATATTGCGAACTTAAATATGATTAAAATGTGGAGAAAATCATTTATTCTACTCAAAAAACGAGATGTACCTATCATCTTCCTCACCTTTCCACGGCTAACATCTCTAATCATCTACAGTATGGGATTTCTTTGTTTTTTATCTACCGGGAATACTCGGTGGTTTCGTTACTTCGTAATTTTTTGAATCGATGTTTTTCCGCTTCTCAAAGCTAATGGATGATCTCAAAAAGGAATTTGAAGTTTTCTGGTTATTCAATCGAAAAGTAGAATATCTCGCATTTCTATTAGAAATGGGAGATTGGCAAGCCTATGTGAAATGGTGTTTGGTTCCCTTCATTATCATGCATTATTTTTTCAGCGATTTTTTTATTTTAAGGGACATTTTGTCTCCCGTGTCAAGTTTGGAAAAAATAACCGTGCTCGATTTAGTTTTGTTTTAAGTTGGTGCACTTTCTTATGTAAAAAAGTTGTTGCCGTCATTGGAAACGACTAACTTTAAAAACTTCGGCTTTTTCTTCCTTTAGCTGCCAGAAACATGTAGAATTCGATGAGAAGGAGTGCTGATCGATTGAGGAACGTAACTTATGAAAGGAGATTATAACTGACATTTTATATGTTCAAGTTATCGAAAATGCTTGCTTCTGAATTTTTACTTCTTGACTTATGTAGTCTTTTTACGAAAAGCTGTCGATGTTAGTTATGAATTTTATGGGCATTCTCTACGTTGAAGGGAGAACATCCTTTCTTTGTGACGAATGAAAGATTCAATCATGTGACGCTTTTTAATATAATTATAAGTCATAGTATGGTTATGCTTACCTTTCTAAATCAAATTAGACAGTGAAGGCTTTTTTCGGGAAAGGAGAAAAGAAAAGCAATGATTCACGCTAGGAAATGGATGTTTACCATCCTAACGATCGTGGTGCATTTGATAGTCAAGATATAAGCACAAATTTGCTATAGTGGGTGTTCAACTTGTACCTCTGCGAGTCCGTATTAGTGCACTTCTTGTTAAAATGGATACATTTCTTACATATTTTCCTGCCAGAACTATGCTAGTGAATCATCGACGATCTTCATTGTATTGTGTGTGGTGACAACTTTGCTGTTTGTGTTTATGATTTGCTTGGGGTATGGAGTGTATCGAGAAATATACGAGTCTATTCAGCTCGCATCTTTGATAACTTGGGGTTATGACTCACAAGCAGGGAGCTATCCGCTTCAGGGAACAAACTTAGGCTTGGAGTACGATAACAGTTTTTGGTTGAGTTTCTCACCTCAATTTATAGCAATAATGATAGTTTGGTGCGCGTTTTGGATCATGGTAGTCATAGCCAATAAATTCCCGAACAAGCCAGCGTCGGTGCTCCTCCTCAGGAAAAAACTAATCTTTCCTACAAGGCTATTCATGTTTTTCTACAACATCATTTTGTATACGGCGCTAATAGATATCTGGACAAAATCATAGGAAAGTCTCTCTGGAGACATCTTTGGATTTGTTTTGGCCTGTCTCGCAGTTGCCAAAATAATAGTAGTTCTGATCATGCTAATCTTTGCCTCCAACTGGAAAAAAATCTCTTTAGACGACCCCAACTACTACATCATCACTGAAAAACTGAGAACCACACGGTGGTGGGCCAGAAATAACTTAGTTTTCTCAATGATAACAAAAACAGCCATCATCTTCTGTTTTGTTTTGTCCTTTTCCAATCCTTATATTTCTGGAATCTGTATTCTATCTTTTCAGGGAGTTCTTGTCCTTTACGTTGGAATTTTCTTAAGGTACAAGTAATACAGATACTACGTTTTCAATTTAGGTGGAGTCTTAATTCTATAATTTATCTTACTTTGTTCCTTTGGAAGCGCCATCAATTAAATAAACAGTGAACAGTGGAATTCTTACAGGCTGGGATACTTTTCCTTGACTGTACTTTTATGCTGCTGGTTTTTATTTGCCGGAATCATTGAATTATTCCTCAATAGAGTAGCACTGAAAAGACAGCTTATTTCTATTTTTAAAAGGTTCATAATTTGCCAAGATGTAAATAAGGAAGTCGATAAAAATAAATACGATGAGACTTATGGAAGGTAAAAAGTCACTAACTTCAAATTAAATCTGTTACACAACCGTAATATCACTTAATTGGAACCATTCCCCTAAACATCGAAACTTTAGAATAACTGATGGGATACGCTGATTTTAGTTTATTTTGATTCTTTTACTCTAAACGGTAACCATTATTTTATTATTTGATCACCAAAATAGACAAGGAATGAGCATTAAATACTCACTAGGGAAGGATAAAAACGCCAAAAAAATTTTCTTTCGGAAGCACAATTTGATATAACTCCCAAAAGTGCTTCTCCCCTCTTTACCTGAGGCAACACATATTGACTTGTCACATAACTTACTAAATAATCAGCATTTTGATCACATATGCGCCAACTGTCCTTCGCTAAAATGGTTGATAGTGTAAGGCAATCACATCACCATCATTCCCGTATCTTTTAAGGAATTAAAAAAGCTTGAGTATTTCAGATCGGACTGGCATCTTATTTTGGGTGATGCATCAAACAAGAAGGAAATTCGAACTGGTTCCCTCCTGCCCGTTTAGCAAATAGCCAACTCGCGAATTCCTTAAATAAAAAATTTATTGCACTAACATCTGAAACTTATAAATATTGATGGAGTTCGTGGGATAAACTTCAGAATTTTTTGTTAAAACGTATGCAATATCTAAATTGACCCTCTAATATGTAATCATGTCCTAAAAAAGGCGATATACTATATAAGCGAGTTGAAAGTTCAGGAATCAACAGTCTAATGAAATAATAATTGAAAAAAATGTTGAATAGCTTCAAAGAGAAGATTAAAAAGAGTCAAATTTTGGTTAGCAACCCTTAAAATAGTGAAGAGGTATTGAAACGGTTTGGAGGGTGTTTTACCATTTTCAAAAACACCTAAGGAGATCAACTCAAGCCTAAAAATCCTTTAAGAACAGCAAGACTAAGCGTATAAAATGTCCGTTAGAATTATCGCAGGAAAGAAATACCATAGATATCTTCTCCATAGTCTAAAAAGGTAGTAAGCAAATCTGCTTTAATTTTAAAAGGGTCTAGAGCTAACCCAAGCAGAATATCTCTTGGAAAAGTCAAGATTCTCTAAGATTATTTCACTTCTGAGACTCAAAACTCAGACAACAGGCCTTTTTAGCAAATTACCTGTCAAAAATCCTTAAAAATAGTATCAAAACAAGAAGAGGTGAACAGCCATCCTTTCCATAGAATATTCAGTTAATTTGATAAAAACCCTTAAGCATCTGCAAGAAAGACGGAAGAGCTTTTGAAAACAATGAATCCCAATTGTTTCGACGAGAAAGGATTCACTCCTTATCAGACTGCAGTTCTAAATGGGCAGAGTTAAGCAATAGAGTATGTTGTTAAGAAAAACCAATGGTCAAAAGCTTCTATTTTCAACATCCAAATGCCAAGTCAAAATTAGAGCAGGAACTTGCTTCATTTTGCCATTTTTCTTCGAAATATAAAAATCATGAATGTTCTAATCAACTATGGATATCCTCTCGGTCGAAGAGATAGGAATGGATGTCGGGAAGCTCACCTTATCGACCAAAATTACGAAGTTTTAGCAAACTACAGAAAATCTATTCGAAATCGAAAAAACACTCATATGCCTTTTTAACTAAGTAGAAACGGGATTATGACTTCAAAAAGATAAAATGATTAAAAATAGAAAGCACAAAGAACAATAGAGTTATACGAGGCTGCAGTCGGAATTTTCCCTAGTTTTCCCATCAAAATCCAAAGATCATCAATGCATTACTGAAAAGGAATTTACAACATCATGAATTTTTTAGACAAAGCTAAATTATATTTTTATATAAACTCATACTCATTTCCATAACTATTTTTGAAAATAAAGGTTTTAAAAATATTCAACTAAAAAATAAGATGGATACGATTGGGGTATTCGTCTAATGGAAGGATAGTTGCTTTGGAAGCAATTGGCCTGGGTTCGATTCCCAGATACCCCCTTTTTATGAATAATATTTCAAATAACAATCACTTAATTTTTTTATGAATAAACATTCGTTTTTCGGAATTCCAAATTTATTGTGATAGGAGGATCGACATTCACAGAAAAAAACTCGATGAAAAACTGAATTACTGTGGAAATATTTCATATTTTTGAATGTGAAAACTGCATAAACAAAACACTTGGCATCTTTCTCGCATTAAAATTTACGTCTTGTTTTCGTGAATGGTCTTCCTATCCTTGCGCAATGACTGAAACCACGTTACTGATATGTTTGTATTAATGGGATAACTGCTAAGAAAGAAGAACCCGTTTTGGTTATTTCAGGGATGAGTGAAATATCATTGAACAAGTTCCG
This sequence comes from Longipedia americana, assembly GCA_028571025.1. Classification (NCBI taxonomy): domain Eukaryota; kingdom Metazoa; phylum Arthropoda; class Copepoda; order Polyarthra; family Longipediidae; genus Longipedia; species Longipedia americana. Next base: position 9,141 of record JAOWAT010195544.1, read on the forward strand.
GTAGGTTAAAGTAATAATTACCTTAGAAAAATTATATAACAAGTTAAGAGTCATTTTCGCAACGTGAAGTACTTCTTTAGTTTTATCAAATTGAACTAACCATGTAATACTCATCAAACTGACCCTCAGTTTACCTTGTACAGTCCTCATAGTGAAGCCATCCATCTCTTAAAAAAAATTTCCGCTCTTTATGAAATTTTCCATGAAAAATAAATTAACTAAGCAAATCTTCTGCATGCGACAAATAAATTGAGTTTTTAAGCAATTTTGAAGAAGAAACCGTTGCTACCAAAGTTTTACTGTAAATTTTATCTTTTTAATTAACAGTATAATCAATTGATAGCAAACAAAAATAAATGAGCTTTGCAACATCTTTAACATAAAAAAACACATCGAAGTATCGCTTAGTTTTCCTTGGAGATGTGGGAGTTGGTAAAACTTCGATCATTGAAAAGTTCACAACTGGCAGATTTGACGAAACTCAGAATGTAAGCTTATTTTAACTTAGTCCACGGTCGGAATTGACTTTAATAAAAGAGATCTGACTTATGGAGAAAAGACTTATCGTCTTCAGATGTGGGATACTGCCGGACAGTAAAGATATCAAAGCCTTATTCCCAATTATCTAAAAAATGCTCATCTTGCCTTCTTAGTTTTTGATCTAACTAAAAGCAAATCATTGTAAAATGTTGAAAAATGGTTTAAAATGCTCAGATAGCATGAGGATGCGCCGTGTATCATAGTTGGGAATAAAGCTGATCTTACAGTTGCCAGAAAAGTGACTAAAACAGAAGGATAGAATTTTGCTTAAAAATTAGGTCTTACTTACATGGAAGTATCAGCTAAGACTGGTAAAAAAATAGACGAAGTTTTTCGTACAGCAGTTGATAAAATAGTCGAGAAGCAACTCAAAGAAACGAAAAATAATTCGACAACTGCCGTAACCGCATAAACACTGTTGAGAGACAAAACTATACGAGAGGAGGGTGTTAAATTATAAGGCAGCAAAAAAGAAGCAAATAAGAAAACCTGTTGTTGAAAAAAAGAGTCTATAGTTAGAATGCTACCTTGTATTCGAATTTCTACTTGTAAAATTTACTCAATATGAATTTGATAGCTTTAGAAATATATTCGCTAAAAAATCACTCAACTAGTTTCAACTAGTGAATTTTAATGCGTAAGCATGCTTATATTTTTCCTTTAAGAATTTGTAGATTTGTAGATTTGTCTCGGCGTCGGCATCTACAATATCGAGTTAATCCCATTTCACTTGCCCACCTATTGCTTTAAGCGCTCTTCTAACATTCATAATGCTTTCGACTCTCGAGTGGGGATTACAGTTAACTCCTTGAATTGTTTTCATTGTGAGTCTTTAGATTAGTCTACAAAGTATAACGCTAAATTAGATTAAATTTACCCATTATTAAGACTCAAATTCCCAGTAAAGCCTAGTTTTCTCATCCATTTGAGTTATAAATTTATGTCCACATTTTACCCTTATTTTAAATGAGTTTTGACTTCCTAAGACTGACTAAATCCTGTGCGACCATTCTCAAATGTTCTCATCAGCTGATACGACTGGTTAGCCATAGTAGTATCCAGTCTTTAACCCTCCTGGTTTTTATTTATCTTTTGATCGTCCCTTAAGTATTTCACAAATGTGACTCCTCCACTCTCATCTGATTTATTCTTTAACTTTTAATTTGTCAGTTTCATCAAAGATGTGAAGAGTTACTTGAAAGCACATGAATCTTTTTTAGCTATCTCTCTAATTTGCTGGAGATGTTCAGAAGGTATTCTTTTATTCTGAACAAAAAACGACATCACTTTTTTCAAGTTTGATAATTGCTGGATTTAGTTTTTAGGATGTTAATAATTCGGAGTGACCACACTTTGGGGATAAAGAACACTAGCTAATGAAAAAAGGAAGCTTCCATCCTTTACAACTGAAGCTAAGTTCTGCATATCCCTGATTCTCATCTCGGATATTTCCGAACTGTACCGCTAAAGTTATCTGATCCATAGGAATATTTTTTTCTAGTCCTAGCTTTAAATTTAATCGTTATGCAGAATACTGATTTATTTTCCTCTGTTCGGGTGTGAAAAAGTGTATTGGTCCGCACAATGTGAGTCCGAAATGGTTGTTATTGGATGAGCATTCCCAGATTTGTTTCTGTTTCCAAATTTAAAGTTTTAAAGGCTAGAAATTGCGGAAACAATTCCAAAAAATAAAGATTTTTCTCCCTTGATTATTTATTATGTGTATGCACTGTACCCCGGATGCAAGTCGGGGACTCTCTTCTTGACATTGTTCAATGCTAATCTGAAGTTTTCCCTGCATTATTCCATATTACTTGGTTTTCCATAGAACAAGTAGCTAAAGTCGAGCTCTTTATTGATTATTTAGTTCAGCAATACCCCGTTTCTTAAGGGATCTTGAAAGAGATCCTTATTTTCTCTGTGGAAATAAGATTTATAATTTTTTTACCTTAGAAATGCAACGGCATTTAACTCCATATCAAGATTTATTTTTGGATAGGCAACTTTTTCCTGCTGTTTCCTAACTGAACCCATTGACAAAATTCTAGATCTGCTCATTGAGCTGTTGACTCCAGAAATGAACTTTTTCGGAGTATCGAATCGATCTGTTTTTTTTCTTTCGTACAAATAGCGATATCCTTTCTGATAATCTTCCGATTATGCTGGTTATTGCTTTTGAATAAGTTGTTCTTTAATGTGATAGACTTATGACGGAATTCTTTTTAAGATCTAAATATTTTATTATTTCTTTTTTTGACTCTATAATCTCTATTTTTGATGACTCAAGCATCTCGGTTTTTCTTATTTTGACGACTTACTATTTGTTTTAAACTTACTACTGCTGCCGTATTTTAATTTCTCATACCCTAACTATTGTTTAGGTGACTTCTATTGCATATCCCCCTTATTCAGAGGGGTTGAAGTTGCACCAGAATTGATGAATCTTTTTTTAATTGAACTTTCATAGTCAACGAGCAATGATTCTTACTTGATTTTGTGAAGTTTTGCGAAGCACTAATAAAAACTTTTGAGAAAGCTCCAGAATGCTTTTTCCTGTGCTTATGGAATAAAATATTCGTACGTGAACATCAGCTCAGAATGAAAACTTGGTAATTCTTTCACAAAATTGAACACTTTTTGATAATTTGCGTTTAACTCCGCTCCTTTTTTCGGATCCTTGAAATAACATAGCTCTGGTCCTCTACCTTTCTGGTTATTTATAATTTCAGGGAAAATTATTCCATTCTTACAGATTTCATGCAATTTAGAATAGTAATTCACTGCTACCGAGTTCAGCAAATTGATGCTAATCAGCCATAGAACAATTTACTTTTTCTACTCTTCCTCGACTTCTTTAACATCGACTTTGAATATTTTTTTACTCGAAGCATAGCTGACTGAAAATGATCTTTACATCCTTTTAAGGGATTTCTTTTCTGATGCGATTTAATGATCAAGTTTTTTCAATTCTTTGCCTAAGACTTACTTAATTTAGCTTTTATCAATTTTGCTGCTTCGGTTACTGTTCTGCTGACTTCTCACTGATTCACAACTAAACGGTGTAGGTATAGGTGGTTTAAAGGGCATTCTGTCAATGTCATGCGTTTTATTCGCTGGTTTCGTGTTTTCTTTGTTTGAAGCTCTGTAGAGTGGAGGCCTTTAACTATTTTTAGGCACTGTTTTTCGTTATATTGGCTATTTATGCTTAGGTTACGCTGTAAATTCATAGTTATTCTTTTATTTAAGAGGCACAGGAGATAAATTACTTTGATAATTCTCCTAAGATTTTGCGCTAAAGTCTGATTTAGGCTTTATGATTTTAAAAGATCCTTTTTTTAGAACTTTTTCTCCTCCCAATCCATCTAAGCTATCATTGAGCTCTGCTGGTGGGGATTTTAATTGAGAAGGCGATAAATCAGCTGCAAAATACAGATTTTCGAGACCATTTGTATCTTTTGGAGGGGAGTCCGCGAAATCTATTTTGGAAAAGTCAGGATTGGTATGATTAATGGAATGTTTGTTGTGTTTTTGCTATAAAATCCAGGTGACAAATTATTTCATTTTTTAGAGATCGTCCATGAGAGTGAAGGCAGTGAGTTATTGTATGTTTTTCGTGAACCCGGGGGTATGTTTAATATTGTGGTCGTTTTTGAGAGTTTTAATGATGATATTGAGGTTTATAATGTTGTTTCCCTTTCTCTGCTGGTCATGCCTGATGATTTTATTGGTGAGTTGTTCATTATTACCATGATAAATGACATGATTGATCAAGTCTGCTAACTGAATACCTGTTGTTAATTAAGATATGTCTTTGACATCGATCTGATGTGAATGAAGTGCCTTAATAATTGCATCAGGTTCGGAAAGATGACTTTGGTACATTTCGCCGAAATAATCAATTTGAATTTGTTAATCAGACAGTTAATACTTTTGAAATTTAATTCTTCAGTTGATAATATCAATAAATAGACATCCTTTGGGTGATATTGCGGTTCTACTTATTATATACAGATTTGCTATAAAAATGAGGTCGAAAGTGTGATTTATAAAGCTCACCCAACTTCTTTTGCTCACTTACACACATAAAAATCTAAAATCTTTAGTAACTTTTACCCTCACGGTTATGTGGTTGACAACATTAGTAGAGTTGTTTAAATTTAAGTACAAAAAAAATCTCAGTAAATGGGTTCAATGGTTCAGTGGTTCGATAGTTCAAATAGTTCAAGTTAAGGGTTCAGGACAATTCACCTTACAAACCCGACCTGCCTATGTATGTCATGTGCACTCTCCAAATGTCCACTACGAGTGGCTTCTTTTCTGATGTTCGCCTGGCGCCTGTTCACAACCCAGTATTTTATTATACTTTCGATCATTGCAAGAATGAATGTGGCTAATAAATACTTTATTGATTTTTTTCGTAATCTAAGTAATACTTTAAATCACTGCACCAATTGAAAAGATGATGGAAATCTACATACAAATAAATTGTGTTTATCCGCATTTTCTGTGTAATGTTTAGGATAAAACAAGTAGTTCTTATTTTCTTTTTTTTAACTATTGATCATTTTTTTTTGCTATCAAACAAATCTAAAATACCGACATCAAATGTAGGGTCGCAAGAACATTTTTCTCATTGGTTTTAACGGGAATATTGGAGTAGAGATAGGTAAAGTCGGCATAAAATCAAATTTTATGCATTGTATGATGCGATCTGCCCCCAAAATTGGAATTAACTCAATCTTCCTTAAAATGATCGATGGTGATGCTGATAATGTTAACGAGCTGGAAGAAGCCTTGGATGGTAAGGATGCAGTAGTATCTGCGTATGGAGTAGCATCAGGAAATAACAATCCTAATGCTATTAGCGATTTTACTGGTAAACTGGTTGCCGCAATGAAGAAAAAAGTATTTTTTTTAACTAAACTAGGGGGTGAAAAGACTCATAGCTATTGGAAGTTCGGGTTCAATCAAGTTAGATGGTAAACTCTTTCTTTAAAAGAATGACTATCCCGAGAACTTAAAAATTCGAGCTCAAGATCACAACAATGCCGCAAAAACTATTGTTGAGTCAGGGCTGGATTATACAATTGTATGCCCTCACAAACTTTCTACCAATGAAAATGAGAACCAGCCCAAAATATTTGAGTCCGCAGATAAATAATTCGGAGATGTTCATCCGTCATCCATCGGAAAGTGGGTTGAAGAATAGTTGAAATAGAACAAGTGGGTCAGAAAAGTAGTTGGGATATCCGATTGATTCACTGCGAATTCATTTAATTGTTGTTTGGTATAATATTGATTCACTTCAGTTCTAAATATAGCCACTTCACTGAAAATAAGAAAGCTTATGAAAGTGATTGAACCCATTGCTCAAAAAAATTGATCAACAGACTATGATAGAAAAAGATTATATTGAAATATCGATACTTGCGAGTAGTGCCGTAATAAAGGAGAAAATAATTTGAATGGCTTTAATTAATGCTGCTGTTCTCTTATAATAAAATAAACAAGTGACGAATGGATAGAAGTGTTGAAAGGGAGCATTCCCGCTCTAGAGACAGAAAAAAGGGCTATTCACGTGATCGTGATTCTTCCGAGTAAAGAACTCGTAGCCGATACGATCGGCACGATCATCGAGGAAAGTATGATGATAAAAAACGTCGAAAGACTATCAAGTATGAAACATTTATCTCCCTTCGACTTGAAATTCACGAGGAGGGTTTTTTAATTTAATTTATAAGATACCCTAGGTTTGATTAGAACTTGGACATCAAAGTTTTTAGGCGCGACGATTAGCCCAGCGCCAAACCCCTTGACTAAGCCGATCTCAACGAATTCAAAGCAAAAATGGAAAAATAATACGAAAAAAAGGACTACATGTTCAATTCTGAGGAAATCAAACACCTCGAAGCTCGCATGGAAAGTAACTCCATGAAGCTAGTATTCCATTTTATAACTCAGCAAAAATAAAAATAAAAAAGTTTAGCCGAGAAACTCTTCGCAGTAAAGTAAGAAATTACTTATTATCCTCCTCCAGCACTTTTAGAAATTAAGTAAGTGATAGCCCCTTAATCCTTTGAAAAATAAGCTCACGCTCAGCGAACTGGTAATTAATTAGGTTGTTACTATTCTTCTGCTAACTAAATCCCAAACTAACCTGCTTTTTAGATTTTGAACAATATGCCTTCAACTACACCAGTGTCAATAACTTATTAAAGAACTTTTTCCAGTTATCATTAATCTTAATATCATTAAAGTTAGAGAAGAGACCAAAAACCGCTAAAGGGCATTCTTAGAAGTTTATTTTCAACCGAAAAGTCGGAAGTGGATGTCTCCAAACGAGACAATTTCCCGTCTGTTAACTCCAACCTCGTTAAAATCATACAGGAAATATCACGCAACCGAGATAAATATACGAAATAGGCAATTTCCTCGATGCTTCAACCTTATAAATAGTCGGGTGATCTTGAAAAACTGCACTCCAACACTGCTCTCTACAAATCTATAGTCTAATCGGCCCAGACTACTCAGTACAATCCAGTTCCACCAGTAGCGCCGTATGATCGTGGTTTCAGACCGTCACCACCAGTAATAGTCGACAAAAGACCCAATGTAAGTGGGGCGACAATGAATCCCGGAGGATTTTATGGATCAGCAACAGGTCGGACAGATAAATTTAAGACAGTTCCTTGCAAATACTTTCACAGGTACAAATGATATAATTCAGTCCTCAAGGATGCGTTAAGAAATAAGATTGCACTTTTATACATGACGAATAATATGCCGGAAGGCCTACTCCTAATATGCATCGATATGTTAAACCAAACCCTCCTCAGACCCCCTATGCTGGTTTCCATGCTGGAACCAGCTATAACGGAAATATTTCGTCCGGAGGCAACTATGGAGGGTACTACGAAAATAACAACTATAACAACGGCAACCCAATGCATAATCCGAATCATAGCAATCTGTATCCCAATCAGTCGATGGGTCATCAATCAAATTACCTTCCCTACGGCTCCTCTGCTTCCTCCGGGAACCCGAATGCGATGGGTGGGGGTTACCATGGAGGTTATGGTTCTAACAGCAACTATTATGGCTCTTATAAAAATAATTGAGTTTGAGTTAAAGTCATAGATGTTAACTAGTTAAGTGATAAAATGAATGATTAAAGATAAATTGAAAACAATAAATATATCAATATAGTATTTTTTTCTTGACCCCTTAAAAGCTGGGAGTTTCACCTAACCAAAAAAATTCTTTACTTCTTAAATCAATCTATATTTTTCTAACATATAAATATGTTTAAATATTACACTTCGGGAGAATACAGAAAAAATTACTGTATTCTCTAATAACTCCAGATCCTGTCAGCCAACAAGCATAATGTTAAGTATACAGACATATGTAAATAACTCCTCCTCAACGACAAAAGCAACAAGTTTCTCCTTTCTTGCCTGTAAATCATGAGCAAAGAGAAAAATAGCCCAGAAAAATGCGTTAAATTCATAGCTTTTTTGCATGCAGCTGCTCAGAATATAAGTATCGGGAATCTAGGACAAATACTTATACCTTTCTTCAGTCGTCTCCTGAAACTTAGCTAATAAATCATCAAAAAAGAAAGCTTTAAATCCTTTCCTCACTTTACCACAGATAGCTTAAGCGGGAAAAAAAGTCCTATTGCTACTCAGACAATAAGGACCTCCAATCGACATAGTTCTGACAGATTGTCAAAAGAACTTTACTTAAACTTGCATATTGTGAAACCATACTTGACATACCTGTTTAAAATTCTATCGATAGAAGATTTCTATAATGATTGCAAATGCAGTAAAACGAGAATAGACTTCAACGAGGGCTGGGCCCTGATTAATCTGTTAAAGCTTATCGAGGCTGTGACTAAAAATTTCCAGCATGTCGGAAGATACTATTTTAAAGAGTATCAAAGCATCATAGTGATGCTAACATAATGTTTTAGTCGAGATATAAACGTATTTATGCTTTAATTAAGAGATTTTACCCCAAAATCAAATATTTGCTCGGAGAATCTGTTAAAACAATCGAGTACAAATTTTCACAGATAAATTAAAAGTATGGCAAAGTTCATGTCTACGACAATTTAGACATCAAAAACATCGATTAATCCGTGAAAATGCTCGATGAAATAAGTACTCTGAACTAAACCTTATTCCCTCTTTACATGAACAAATATTTTTTCTCGAAGATAGACCATATCTAGCCCCCAATATGGATTGAGACGACAGATAGAGAATTCGACTTTATCTTTCATCTTTACAAAATCAAGAATAAAGTAGAAACAGAAAAGGTGCGCCGAGGCCTCAAGAAAAATTAGCCTCTTTTTGACAAGGTCAAAACGTAAGGATCAAGGATAAATATCTCCAGAGGCGATGTTTCGACGTCAATGTCATTTGTAAAAAGGTTTGACATTCCAGAATTAGACCTCAAAGGTCGTTAAGGTGGAACCATCAAGCCATACACAATTTCATGATCTTTTACTTTACTTGCTGATATTTTTTGTCATATAATTTTCAGTGATTTTCAGTGATTTGGTATGTTTCAAATTGTTAAATAACCATGAGCAATTTGAGTGAAAGTCACTGTTGAGCAACCGTAATAAATATCAACAAGTTTAACACAATGGGGAAGGAGCCCAACGCTGGCTCAGTCTATGAGACTCCTAAGAAGGAGACGAAGACTACCAACAACGAACTCACATAGGAGCTTAACTAACTTTTAACTCTGAGCCCAAGGAAAGCTTTTCCAACTATACACATGGCACTAACCCTAAAGCAACTTGACCATTCTGTTGGCTCTTTCAAAAACAAGTTTCTATTGCTTTCGTCAAGAGATCTAAGTTTGGTAAAAGCAACGAGTCAAGGGGTTTTATAAACCACATGCCATTTCTTTTAATCGAAGTTCAATGCTCTGGAGAACAAACTTAGGAACCTTTAAACCTAGTAGAAAGTGATCAAAGGGGAAACAACCATAAACAAGTCCGCTAGTAAAGTTTAGAAGTCTGCTTTCGAGGAAAAAAAAGATCCAATAGGATACTCAATTATTCAGCCTTGTCTGGAAAAGAGATAGGTAAAGCCTCAAGAAGCTTTTCAAGTTGAAGACTTTTTTCAAAATAAGCAAAAAAAGGTTAACTAAAAAATCCGAAATCCAAAAATTATAGCTAAACTGTGTTCGAAGTAAAAATGGTCTATTTAAAAAGAAAAAAAAGACTTAGAACACTTTTAAAAAGTCAAATTTTTAAAGGATTTAAAACAACACAAAAAGAGAAAGAGAAGAACAAATTATTAAGGAGTTGGGTCAAAAGACGACCCCATTGTTTTATAGTCGTCTAAGCAAGAAGTGGAGCATCCCATTGACGGCTTTGCAAAATAAGTTCCCGTAAAACCTGATAAAAAAACGGTGAAGGGGCCACCAAAAGTTAGATAAAGTGGTTCACTAAGGTGTATATCTCTGTAATGTCGGCCCAGATACTACAAAGAGTAGCCATAAAATCACTTGGAATAATAAAGGCAGACTTAGAAACTATCTTCGCTGGCTTCATAAAAACTCGAGTCTTCCTCGTTCAATTGCACAATCGGTGCAAAAAGGAAAAACAGAACAAAAAGAAGTCGAAAAAACAAATCAATAAATATTTCCCTTCCTCCAAAATAAGGTCAACCTGAAGGTAGCGAGGGAGGAAATATTTTTTTGTGCTAAGAAAGAGTGCGATTTATAGACTAAAACGATAAGAGTTAAAAACTTTTAAAAGGAGATCAGACTGTCGAAAGAGGAAGATAAAGAGGAAAAAACCGACCGAGGGGGAGAGGGAGAGGGAAAAAAGGTCGATAAATGTCCAATGGCAGTAAGTTTTTGAAAGAATGCTCCGAAGAAAAAAATAATGAAAAATGAAGCTTTGAAAGTATGACTCAGTTGCAAATGATTCTTCAATTGTCTAATTTTTTGAGTTTTCTTTTAAGCAGTCCCTACCTTACTTGAAGCATTTTCTTTTTGGTGTTTTCTGCGTATATTTGTTTCATAATGACGATCTTTACCTATTACTCCCGTTTCTTTCGCGCTGCTACAATTTGTTTGTGTATAAGTTTAGAATCATCAAAATTGCCAAATTCAGTTTTGGGAGAAACTCGAGATTCTATTTATATGGTTTATAGAATGGTCGATTGACTCGCATTTTGAGGACGATGGGAGCTTTTAAACTTTTTTAAAATCTTTGGAAAGCCCAATTTTGTCAGTTTTGGAGACATAGGAAAGTTTTCATTGTTTGGATTGACTGCTGAATTTGAATGATCTAAAGTCTTAATTCTTATTCTCCTTTCTGCGGAATTTTTGCTAAGGGCTAGTTATAAAGAGTGTCGTTTTTTCAACTCTTACTTTTCAAGAGTTTATTGACATTACTTGATTATCGAGCCCAGTTTGTTTTTCATAAAAAAGGAGTAAATAAAATTATTCCAAGCTCGCTTTTGAGAGAGCAGAGGAAAAGGATTGAATTGGGGAGGTAAAAAAATAAAATATATTGCTGACTCAGATCCAAACATTTTGGGGAAGAATATTAGTATTATTGAATACCTCATAGTTATAATAAACGGGAAATAATACCCTTGATGGCTTGTCGACAGTTTATGTCCGGAACGCATTTATTCGCGAGCTCTGCAGAATTCCAGTCCAGGTAATAAATACAGCCACCAAATCGCTAAAGAATAATCACTAGTGACTACCTGCACTCCTAAAAACGCATGAATTATCCAAATACCACGCACTAGCTTTTTTCCACAGATAAATATAAAAACAGTCACCCCAAATATAAAAACAACTTCGGAGATCCACTTTAAATTACTCCCAAAATTCTATTTGGGTAAACTTCAAGTCCAAGAGCAAAAACTTTTCAGTTAGGAAGCAAACATGTCTAAAAACCACTTAACACCATGATGAATCGCAATAAAGTACAGAATTCAGTGACTAGAAATGACAAACTGAGGAACTTAGACAAAAAGCACTGGGGCACTCTTAAGTAAACCTCATCCACTGACTCAATAGAGGAATTCGACTATCGCTTCAATACCAATAGTCACATTCGAGATAAATAGCGTTTAAACACGGAAAAAAAGAACAGTCTCGAAATATACATCGAGAAAAAACTGGAGGATCGTTGGAAAAATATGTTGCTTTTAAAAAACTTTCGCATCATTTAGAAAATTGGATAAGGAAAATCCGGAAAAGTCTTTAAGGTCGTTGATAAAATTACGGGATCTATTTTAGCAATGAAAGTCATCGATAAAGACAAAATTAAAAAAACAAATATGCTCGAGCAACTAATAAGATAGTTGAAGATTCAATCGATCCTCAGTCATCCTAATATAGCAAAGCTCTATGGATTCTTTCACGATAAACAGAACTTCTACATTTTAATGGAGTTAGGCTGTGATGGGCAACTCTACTCCCTCATAAAGGACGGTAGAAAACTCAAATAGTAATCTGCAAGCTTCATAACTAATAGTTTGTTAAAGGCGTTAGAATATATGCATTCCAAAAACATTCTGCATAGAGATATTAAGCCGTAGAACATCATCCTATCTCATGTATCATTCTATTTTTACTTTAGGGTTGCATAAAACTCTGCGATTTTGGTTGGGCAGTTTGCGTGGATAGCGATTTAAGGAGCACAATTTGTGGAACTCCTCTCTATTTTTCCCCATAACTTATTTCAGAACGACCGTACGATTAAAAAGTTGACATTTGGGCGGTTGGTGTGCTTGCGTTTGAAATGGTTACAGCATCTACCCCATTTAACATTGCCAACAGGAACTAGCTGCTCAAAATAG
>JAOWAT010196655.1:0-21519 GCA_028571025.1 Longipedia americana
GTGCTAAAAAATTATTGTAGTAAAAATTTAAAAAAATCATGTTTTTATTAACTATGGTCACTCAGCTTTTGAAAACCACCAATTTCAAAAATCGATTTTTTTGCAAATCTCTGAAATGGGTCTACAGTGTTGTCATTTGGGTTAAAAAGTTGAGTCACAAAAATCCAGAAAACTGGGAAAAATTATGGTTTAGATAAAAATTAAATTTTGATTTAACCCATTAATTTAAAATGAAATTTGGTAAAACAGGACAGTTTTGAAATAATTATTGTCAATTTTTGGCCAAAAAGTGGACACTAATTCATTTTCTCAATTTACGAACTTTTCAAATATTGGGTAAACCCAAAAAGGAGGATGGAGATGAAAGAGACTTTCTCTGACGAGGCCTCATCTCGTAAGAATGAATAACAATAGTATGAAATGGTATTGCGTTATATTCTATGTTTATGTCAATGGATTGAACATAATAACTTAATTGAGTTTAGATCTAAAGCATGATTAATATTTGTTTTCTTCAGTTTTATGATTAATAAGGTCTGTTTTTCAACTCAGATGAGCATTTTCAAAATGTCAAAAAGTTGAGAAGGAAAATAATAACAGTAAAGATAATAATACGTATAGTACTGGAAATCTTAAATAACTCAAATTTGTAGCCATTAAAATTTTCAGTTCTATAAGATAATGATAATGTTTTTCGTTTGCTTATTTCTATGTATGGCTTGGCTAAGTTTCATTATTTTTTAAAAAGCCTTTACACAATGCTACAAAAATGAATGATCAAACTCCAGAAGAAATTTTTAAACGTTAACAAGATATTCTGTGATCTTTAAGAATAAAACAGACTTTTCGTAGAAATATACCGTTTGATCTTAGCTTTCACAGCGTCTTCTGGTGATTAATCATAGTAAAGCACAAAAATCACTTTTAAAGGGTAATAATTATCAAATATTTTAATCTTCCAGAGATATAAATTTTCATGGAACTTATTAGTTCCCTATGAAATGTTCCTAATTGTTTATTCAAATAAAGCGCACTTAAATATAAAAAACGATTTTAATTTAAAAAGTAATATCATCAGCACACCTAATAAAAATTATTGCATCATATTGGATCTTCATTTTGATCGAAGAACTTTTTTCATTATTGTTTCTATTGACTTTTCTTGACATGCAGCACTAATTGTAAACTTGATATATTAATATCAACAACTTTAAAGTTAAGTATAAAACTGTCATTCGAATTTTGCATGCAGCTTTAATCCACATAATTTTCAAAAAATCTACTGTATGAAACTTTAATTGCACTTTTTTAAGCAACTACTTTTTGCAATTGCCTTTTGCACTTTCTTGCAAACAATTTTTCGCTGTTCCTGCAACTAATTTTATGCAACTATTTGTCGGCCTTTCTTGCACGTCTTTGCAACTAACTTTAGCACTTATTTTTTGCAACTATACTTTTGCATGATTTGAAATATATCCGTCTTATACTGTATGGACGACCTTTGGTTGCACTTTTTGCAACTATTTTTCCACTGTATTGCAATTTTGCAACTGTTTTCATTCAACTATTTTTACTTTATTTCAATTTTTTGCAACTTTTTTCATCCAACTATTTTTCACTTTTTTGCAACTGTTTTTCACTTGACTGCAACTATTTTTCAAACGTAATTTTCTCAGCAAGTCCTCCCTTGATGAAGTTTTTCATAGTTCTCCAAGACGGAAATACAGTCTTTGACAGCGTGAAAGAGCATATTCTTGATTTGCAGCTTATCCTCGTGGTTGGTGTGAGTGTCACTCAAATGCCTAAATTCCTCCGTTTGATAGAAACACCATTCCAGGTTTTCGGGCGACACAAAGTCCTCTGCCACTTTGATGCAGTTGTGAACATTACGAACCTGAAGGAGAAGAAGAAGAAAGAATTTTTAGACTTTGGTTTTAATTTTTGAAAATGCTATAATTTTTATCTTGAAATCACCCATATTCAATGGAGAAAAACTTAAACTGAAAATTTCTTTTCGTCTTTCAGTAGGGTGTTTCACCATGTCTAAAATTTTGAGAGGGCCAAATTTTCTTACAGAATGTTGTCTGGTCTAAGATTTTCAACCTTGCTTCATAGCAACATGACCCAAGCTCGCTTTAAAAATCAGAGTGTTTTACATAGTTTCCCAAAATTTTCCTGCCATGTTTTTGTTCTTATGTAATAAAACTTCCTCTTTCAAACATTCAAAATTGTAAAATGTTATGATCCCTAATCTAATTTTGAGATTTTGAAATGAAGATAGGGTCATCTAAAAGAAGCATTTTTGGCCAATTGATATTTTTAGATTCAGTGAAACAAAATCTGTCAGGAAATTTGGTCCACTGGTACAAGTCAAGCAATTTTATTTTGGGTGAAACATCTTACTTTCAGTTTCAATAAAACTGGAGACTATATGTTTTAATAAAGCTAGAGAATCACAGCTTTGACAAAATTTATTTCCATTTTGAGATTTGCATTAAAAAGGGTGATTTTTGAAAGAAGCTATATCATATTATGCAAAAGCGCAATTTTGGAAAGACAAGGTTTTTGACATTTTTCAAGACTTCAAAATCTGGCTAATTTATGAAAAGTTGTTTATCATTTTAAATCCATCAGACCTCCTCAATTTAGTCATTCTTTGCTATTTTACCTGATGCGGTGCCCCAGCCGGAATAAAGACGGTATCCCCTTGACACTGCGGGAATGCATAACCCACCACTCCATATTCCTGATAGAGCCTCTTCCTCAGCTTATTATCCAAATAAATGGACTGATCGTGAATGGGATCTGTATTGGGTTCCAGCTTCTGGCCTCGTTCAATGGCCACTCTGTTGAGCATGTCTCTGATCTTGTCGGCGTCTCGAGGGTGGTAGATGTGCCAGATGGCCCCGATCACGCAACCTTCTTCGCGAACGCGTTTGCGGGTCACGATATCACAGTCGGCTTCGTCAACGGCCTTTAGACCCTCCCTGAAAAAGTAACGAGGTAAATTAAAATGAAATATTTAGCATTTACCCAATCAACGCCGAAAAAAATTGCTTCCTTTGCAATCTCGTAATTATTTTAGTTCAATCTAACAAATACTTTCCTCAACATGACTTAATTCCAATTAAAATTTCAGCTAACATTTCTATTTGTTCAATTTCTTTCCCATGTACCGAAAGGTTACTCTGTAGGTAAACACTTCAATTTTTTTGCAGATAGAAAATGATGCCCTTCCCACTTTCTCATTCACTGCAAAGTTGCTGAATTAGGACGTCTTTGACGATTTGTTAGATTGGACGAAACTATTCAGAAGATATGACGTGCTTCAATTTCTACTTGTAACAATCAAAATGTCCTGGACTATAGGGTGTTCTTTTTCACCGATTTGAAGAACTCCAGATATAAGAAAATTCGTATTTCTCAGTTTTCGTTTTTGAAGCTCAGTTTTTGGAAAATTTTGATAAGTTTTTGAAAAATTTGCAGTTTTGGAAAGATTTTACTTAGTTTTAAAAAAATTGGCAAATTATTGAAAAACTTGTCTATTTTTACAAACATATGACTATTAATTAGAGAAATAGTCATTTCTGCACGTAAAAGTGTCAGATTTATCAATTTCTTGCATAAAATGTCGGAAAGAGCGTTGTTTTTACTGAGCTTTTAGAAAATTTAGAATCAACGCTACATCTAAAAATTTCGTATTTCTGAGTTTTTGCAATTTTCGCTCAGTTTCTCAGAATTTTTCGCTGTTTTTGACAAATTTTGCGAAAAAAGCCTGAGAATACAAATTCATAGAGTAGAATTTTCATTACAATCTTGATTTACAGAATATTAAACTACGAATTTTACAAAAAATATGGAGATAGCTTCAGAAAAAATGGAAATAGTTAGATAAAAAAGTTTTAGGTCACTCATTAAACTGAGCCGTACCTGTAGTGTTCTTCATATTTTCCATCCCCTGGAATGCCCACATAAACCATGACGTTGCAAGCATCGGACATATCGATATGGAGATTGGTGGTTCCGTATTCCGGGTAGAGTGCATTGCCGTAAGCGATGTACATTTTGGGTCCCAAATCGGGTCTCACGAAGAAGTCCGGCATGAAGGAGGCCAAATTGAATCGGCCTTCACGGAGAGTGTAGTCCTTTAACGGGATCCACTTCATCAGGTCGTTGAATCGGTCCGGCAGATAAGCGGCGAAATCGTTTTCCGGTGGCCAATCTTTGAGCTGAAAAGAAAAAAAATGTTATGTATTTCCATTGAAAACGTAAAATTCAATCACAATTTTCAGATACATGGAAGCAGATATTAATTAATATTATGCTTTTTGTATTCTAAAGATAAGTTTTCATTTACGTAAAACCTCTGTCCCAAAACCAGTGAATATCTTGTGCTGTGTTAAGTTTTATTTCATTGGTTTAGCTAATCATTGAAGAAAATTATTCCGTGAAACAAGATATTCATTATTTGGGGACAGAGGTAGCACATTAAAAAATTAATCTTCTAAAATCTCAGACATTGCAAGCTGTAACTTCAAATAATATTTTGAGTCTTCTTGTGATAAAATTACGTACATAACCTGTCCACTAAAGACCCCCCAAATCAAAGCATCAAAACCACCACTAAAACTTACCTTTAACGACATAGGTCTCCCAATTTCATCCTCCAACCTCACCGACAAGTTTTCAAACCCATCCCAAAAGTCCCTCAAAAGCACTTTCGGAATGACCTTGCCCGTGTGAGTGTTGATGATGTTGTGCCTAAGATGACCGAATTGTCTGGAGAAGGCGTCTGGTGACCACAGGTTGGCAATGTCCAGTTTGTGGGAGACATTGGCCACGATCACAGGCTGACCCCGGATCCATTGGTGCTGCAGAAGAAAGAAAGAAAATGTATCAATCAATCGACAAACGCTGAGTTAATTTGTAGTCCATGAGAGCGTAAAAATGACATCAGCATAACTACAACTTCTTGGTTTGTAAATCTGTAATCTCCAATGACTTTCAGGAGTGTGTAATTAATGTATTCCCATTGTTTACACCACTGTAAGTCTTCGGAGATTACACAAATTGACAGAACAGCAAAGTCACTAAATTTGCATTCATTCAACTAATTACAACTGTACAATTCAGCATCAATCAATTACATTCCAGGATATTTTGTCAAAATTTTAAAAACATCTCAAAAATTGTTACCCCAATTTCCGAAAACTTAAAAAGGAATTTTTGTTAAAAACAGGTTGTTTTCATGCATGTTTGGTTGAAAATTGAAGAATATTTTCCAAAATTATGAAATTTTCAAAAACATAAACCAAATTTTTCAAAACTCAGAAGTTTTTTTACCTCAGCTCTAAAACCTTCAGATATACGTACAAAAGTAAAGAAACCTTACCTGGAACAAAGCAATATTATCGTCACACGTGGGATCCGTTAGCACCAACAACTTGCCGTCATTCAACCAGAAATGGGGCACCTTCGGATGTAACATATCACTGACTTCATTGCTCATCACTCTCACCGGAATGGGATTCCTATTCTTCCTCTCCTGCCCGAAATACTTGTAATTGCTTTGATTGGTGTCGAACTGCGCCTGGGACATTTCAGTCATGGATTTGAAGCGTTTGAGACGGCGCCGTTTCTTCAGTTTGGTGCATTTGGCCACTAAATCGCCGCTCAGGTGGGGAGTGAGTTTCAACAGGAGATGTTCGTCGAGGGGGTCCAGGTTGCTATCACTGGGACCAATTTCATCCTCCTGAAAAATAAAATAAGTTAAAATGACAGACGTCGGCACGGTATGTATGCCGAGCGACGACAAGCTTAACGTCCCCAAGCCTAAGGTCCCCAAAAATCATGCACCTGCCTTAAGTCCCCACTCAAAATTCAAACACAGCCCACGGTCCCCGGCCTAATGATGACAAAATAAATGTTGTGAAGTAAATCATCTTATCCCTATAAACTACACTCATTATTTTTTATAGGAACACCTGATTTTAGCTATTTTTATTTTTCCAAAATATCAAGGCTAAAATTATTCTTATGTTATTCTTAATTTTACTTTGATGGAATATCTTTAGTTTGTAAAAAGTAAGTTTTATTACAGAAGAGGATAATTAAAGGCTTAACATTATTCTTAGCTCATTCTTTTCATAAGGTTTATCAAAGTCTGAGTTTTAAAACAATAAATGTGGATAGTTGATTGATATTTTAGCATATATTACAGATCAAATATTATTATTATTATGGAGTTCTTTTTGTAAGAATAAGGAAATTGAGTGGATGCTCAAATAGTTTTATGATTTCCTGATTTTGAAGCTCAAAATATTCTTATAATGTTCTCATTTTTTGCCATCTAAAATGGTAAATTAGTAATAATGTAGGTAAAAATTCCTCATGAGCAAAATGTGTTAATTATTTCCAACAATGCTATTGAGAAATGATGTGAATAATCTAGTTTCAGATGAAGTAAAAGCAAAATTGGCTCTTAAAATTTTCTAATCTGAAGATTTGTTTTATTCTTATTTTTCAGAAAATTTGAAGCTCAAATTTTTATGAACTTTATTCATATAAAACAACTAGGTGTACTCTATTTTCAGGCACTTTTGTTTTTTAAAGCTCAGTCTACCTTTAAAAATCTAACTTGGGGACTTTAGACCTGCAGTTGTCCTTTGTGGGGACCTTGGAAAGGTGTTTGTAAAAATTTGGAGACCTAAGGCGGGGACCTTAGGGAGGGACCTTAGGCTGCTGTACCGTCGGCACAAGGGGGAATGTGATTTGAGGCATTTGAAAAAGGTTTTCTTCAAAATTTCAGGGCATAATTTTTACATCACTCTTCGTCCACCCATAAGCTTAAGAAAAATTTTACTTATCTAAATTTTAGGAACCAGATTAAAAATGGTCATTCCAAATTAAATTTTGTTTGAGCCACATAAACATAAAGGTTTCATCATTGTAATTGTATCAATTTAATGAGACACGCGGGTATTTTGTAAAAATGTTTGTTCAATTTTCAGAAAATTTTTTGCTCTTTTTGATTGAACAAAATCTCAGGCTTTTTTTCATGGAATTTTCCGAAAATTTTTGAGGAACTCAGCAAAAAAATTGGAAATCTCAGAAATACGAAATTTGACCAATATCTCATTTCGTCAATTTGGGGTTTTTGCTTAAACTTTAGCTGTTTTTAGTGTTTTTTTTTTGCAGAAAATGCTCGAAAATTTTCTAAAAACTCAGAATTTTTCGAAACGTTGGGCCAAATTTTCAGAAAACTCCGCAAAATATTTTGAAAACTCAAAATTACGAAATTTGACCCTTTTTTATTAAAGATTAAACTGCGAAAAAAGAATGAATCTATATTTAGCAAACTTCTGAAAGATAGAAATTTAAACTTACCGAGGTTTCTGCCTCTTCAGACTCTGACAAAACATGCTTAACAGGTAACTGAGGTTTAGAAACAGGAACAAAATTTGTACTACTTGGAACCAGCGGAATCATTTCCAACTGAGATGAAGCCCTCTTAGCGGCTGCCGTCGCTTCCCTTTGAGCTTGTCTCATCGCTTCTCTCTGCTTAATCTTCTCCTTCTGTTCAGCTTCGAACCTTAGCTTTGCAGCCTCCAGAATACCAGGCTTTGATTCATTCAATGACTGTAATTCTTCCTTGATCCAATTCTCAAGGAAACCGTGTCTTCCGAGGTAATGTGTGCTTAGATTGAGGAAATGTTTGGCTTCATATTCACACAGAGGACATTTATACGGCGGTGTTGCCACCAATACGTTTCTCAATCTATCACGGAAATGATGCACAGCATAATGATGAGGTCTTGATGTGTTATCGATTGACTTCTGACAGGCATCACAGAAAAATTCGGTTCGCCTTGGATTGATGATAGGTGCTCCTGCTTCAGACAGACGGGGAGGTCTACCTCGTTGAACAGCAGGCGATTTCTGAGGACTGTTAGCAGTAGGAGCAACTGGAGTAATTGACAAACTTGAAGGAGTTGAAGTAGTAGCACTGCCTAATAGTGTTGGACCAGATCCTGCAGAAGCATCTTTTGAAGTAGGAGTTGAAGGTGTTTTTGGACCAGAATTTGAAACTGAATCTCCAATATCACTCGACATTGACCTATTCCTTGGAAGAGTCGTTGGACTCGGTGTTGGGATTTTCCCAGCCATTAGATCAGGCATCCACAATTCAGTGTAACGATGTTTACCCAAATAATGAGTCCAAAGATTGATCTTATTCTTGGATTCCATTTCACATTCTATACATTTAAAAGGTGCCGTTGATGGCAAAATATCCTCCAATCTATCCCTAAAATGTCTTGAGGCAAAGTGATACTGCTTATTCATTTTCATGTCCTCACCACAAACAGGACATGGTCCAAATGTTTTTCTGACTCTCTCAGGACCTTCTGCACTAGTTACTCCTTCACTTCCTTTTACACTTTCCATACTTTCATCTAATTTTGAATCATTCAAACTTGATTCATTCAATTTTGAATCATCTTTCTTTTCAGATGAAAAGGAATTATCAGCTGCTTCAACCTGTTTATTGACATCAACATTTTCTAAAGTATCTTCTACTTTTCCTCCAGTTTTTGTTTCCATTTTTTGAGGCTCCTCTTTGTCTGTCTCCTTTTCACCACTTTCAACAGTTACACTTTTTTCATTCATGTCAGTCTCAGTCTGTTCAGGAGTTGAAGTATCTGCTGAAGCTTCAGTAGCTGTAGGTTCTGCTTTTGTAGAAGCATCAACATCTTCTTTCTCATTCTCTTTATATTTGCCTTCATCGCCATCTTCTTCTTGACTTCCATCCACTTGCATCAATTCTAATTCTGAATCATAATCATCACTTTCTTCACTGTTCATACCATCTACTTGCATTATTCTATCACTGTCAAGGAAATCTGTTGTGCTGCTATTGATCAGTTGATTCATTTCTTGACTAGTTAAATTGAGAGATCCATTTGGTAAGCTTTCAAATGATGGTAGACCTAAAGATTCAAAATTAACAGAGCTTGCAGGATTTGGGTCAGCAACATCGGATGGAACCAAAGATATACTTTGTTGTTGCTGCTGCTGCTGAATGGGTTGTTGTAGTTGTTGCACTTGGTGTAAAGCAGCTTGTTGCTGCTGTAATTGTTGCAATTGGGGCAATAGCTGTTGTTGCTGTTGTAACAAAACTTGATTGGTTATTACTTGTGTCGACTGCACTTGGGCTTGTTGGAGTGATGATGACTGTTGTTGCAAAATTACTTGTGGAGGGTTTTGCTGCTGTTGCTGCAGTACAACTTGTGGTGGTTGAGGTTGTAATACAACTTGAGGTTGTTGTTGTGGTTGCAAAATGACTTGTTGAGGTTGTTGCTGTTGCAAAACAACTTGACTTTGAGGTTGTTGCTGTTGCAAAATGACTTGGGACTGGTGCTGTTGAGGCAAAACCACTTGAGTGGGGGCTGGTGGTTGAGGCTGCTGTTGCAACAAAATTTGTTGTGTTCGGTGCTCCTGTTGTTGAGGTTGTTGGGGCAACAATACTTGGCTGGTTTGTGGTTGGGGCTGTTGCTGCAACAAAAGTTGTTGAGTTTGCTGCTCCTGAAGCTGTGGTAGAGGCTGCTGTTGTAGCAAGAGTTGTTGAGTTTGCTGCTCTTGCATTTGTGATTGAGGCTCTTTTGGTTGTTGTTGTGGCTGTTGTTGTAGCAAAAGTTGTTGAGTTTGTTGCTCTTGTAATTGTGGTTGAGACTGTGATTGAGGCTGTGGTTCAGGCTGTTGCTGGAGCAAAGCTTGCTGGTCTTGTGTTTGTGGTTGGGGCTGTTGCTGAAGCAAGAGTTGTTGAGTTTGTTGCTCTTGTAATTGTGGTTGAGGCTGTGGTTGAGGCTGTTGCTGGAGCAAAGCTTGTTGCATTGGCAATCCCTCTTGTTTCCTCTTTTCTAATTCTTCTTTCACATAAGTATCTAATACCCTATGCTTGCCTGTGTAATGTCTAAATATGGTCTGCCTGTCCTTGCCTTTAAATTCACATAAGGGACAATCAAAATCTTTGAGCGCTCCAGAAATCTTTTCTCTGAAGTGTTTCATGGCCAAATGGTCAGTTCTTTCTCGGTAGCGATTTTTGGTTTTCCATTTATGTCCGCAAAGATCACAACATCCACTTGAATAAGAAGTGCCTCTTGATCCACTTGAACGTGAGGCAGTCTTCTTTGTCTTTGATGTTGTTGGTTGCGGTGAAGCAAGTAGTTCAGGGAGTGCAGTCTCATTTTGAAGTGAATTCAAAGATGCTTCTAAATCATCAGAGGTCAGTTCCTGAAGATCATCATCAGGATCAGGTCTTAATTCGGACATGAAGTCCATGTGTTCATCAGCAACATTGTCATCCAAGAGGGTTTGATTGGCAAACCATGGCTCTTCTGTTGTCATAGAAGTATTGATTTCATTCTCAAGTTTCGGTACAATGAATTGTTGTGCTGTTTGTAAGGCCTGTTGTAACTGAGCAGGTTGTAATTGTTGAGATGATGACTGCTGTTGCATTTGTGGCAACTGGACTTGTTGAGCTTGTTCTTGAAGCTCTAATGATTCTTGAAGCTTTTGATTCTGTTGATCCATTGCAGTGGATAAAATTTTATCCAATTGATCTTTTTGTAGTGACATACTAGGAACAGTAAATTTTTCATTTTCCTCTGTGGTTACAATAATCTGTGTGATTGTTTCAGTTTTGGTTTCTTGACTTGCAGAAGCATTTCCAACATCAACATTACTTTCAGGAGCTTTATTTGATACAGTAGTTTTTGAAGCCTTCTTTGATTTCGAATTATTTGTATTAGATTCAGCCTGAATTTCTTCTTCAGATTTTGGACCTACTCTTGGATTAGTTGCAAAATATTCCTCTAAATATTTATCCATATATTTATGAACTGATCCATAGTGTCTTGCCCAATCAGGTTTATGCTTTGTACTGTAAGTACAACCTTCCATTGGGCACCTGAATGGAGGAGTTTTATCAGGGAGATGTGAATAAATCTTTTCTTTAAAGTGTTGCACTACATGCTGAGTACGCAGCATTGACTTATTTTTTCCTTGGAAAGTTTTCCCACAAATTTCACAATGCTTTGCACGAAGAATTGGATTTTGCTTTTGTGTGTCTGCATCTGATGTAGTCATTGATGTTGCTTCAGTAGAATTTGAAGAAGTAGATGGAGTATTTTGAGAATCTGTATTGTCGGTGGGAGTAGAATTTGATGTTGAAGGAGGTAAATCTGATGGAGGAGATTGAGAAGTTGATGGAGGTGAATTTGAGTTTGTTGGCGTTGAAGGAGCAGTTGATTTATTAGACAATTCCTTGACAGGTGTTGTTGGCAATGATCTTACTTCATCTAGAGAATGTTCACTTCCATGAGATGGATCATATGTTCCATCAATTTGCTGAGATTCAAATGAATGGGATTGTGGCTGAGGAGGAAGTTGTGGATGTTGTTGTATTTGCTGTGGTGGAAAGTAATTCTGTTGTTGGATTTGCTTCTGATCTGGATGTTGCTGAACTTGAAGATTGGGAGGATGACCTTGCTGATCCTCTTCATCAGGCTTTGGTGTATTGGTGAAGAAATTTGACATTGATGGAAGTGACAAATCATCTTGTTGAGGATTTGGTTGTACACCATTATTGTACTGATTTCCCATATAAGCTTGATCATAATTATTTTGAGATGAATTTTGGTTATGTCTTGATTCTTTTGTGCCAAATGGATCATGGTGAGCAAATGAAGGAGCATCTCTATTCAGTAACTCAACAACAAATTTGTGTGTCATTCCATAATGCCTAACTAAAGATTGCCTACTGTCTTTGGCAAGGTAAGGGCAACCTTGCATTGGGCATTGATATGGAGCTTGAGCAGGTAAATGTACTGCCAATTCTTCTTTAAAATGTCGATCACACAAATGCTGATGAAAGGAATATCTGGATGCAAACATAACATCACAAAAAGGACATTTGACTTTCAAAGAAGAAGTAGATAGGGTAGTAGTTTGTGTCTGTTCAATTGGAACAACTGGTTGAGTTGGTTGAAGTCCAGGACCATGTTGTAATTGTTGTTGCTGTTCTTGCTCAAGAGGCGCTAGTGGTTGTAAGTGTTGTTGCTGCTGCTGTTGACCCATAGAAGGTGGCATTGCTTGATCCATGTTTTCAAACCCATTCAACATTATATTATCTGGTAATTGATACTCAGAACCACCATCAGGGGTTGATTGTCTATCCGTTGGTGAATCAGTTCTATCGCCTGCAGGAATGTAATGACCAACTTTCTTTGCACCAATCAGTTTCTGCACCATTTTATGGAAAACACCATAATGTCGAACCAAAGGGCTATAAAACTTTTCCTTTGCTTCGTATTCACATAATGGACATTTGTATGGTGGTTCAGTAGGCAAATCTTTAATCAACTCTGATTTGTAATGTCTCTCAGTGATATGTCTAAAGAAATCACATTTGGTTTTGCTAACATTGACACAAAGATTGCATTGAATCTTATAAGGAGGTTGAGATCCTTCTGGAGGAGCTGCAATGTGTTCATCAGGTACATAACTACCTGGGCCTCTTCCACCTTTCAATTTCTGTTGTTTAGAGGAAGATGGTTGGGGAAAGTCATTTGAATTTGGAGTTGTCTGTTGGAGTAATCCTTCAGAATGTGGATAGTAATTGGGTGATTCCATCATTTGTTGTTCCTGCTGTTGATAGGGGTCTTGATATTGTGGGTGAGTGCCTTGATTAGCCATTCCATGTAGCTGAGCATATGGCGCAGGACTCGTGAGATTGCTGCCTCTACCAGAGCCTTGTGGAGTTAATGGTGTTAAGGGAGGTCCAGGTGTAACAGAACCATGAGAACCTGGTGTTAGTGGTTGTGGAGTCATTGGTTGACTCATGGGTGTCATTGGTTGTTGAATAGATAATGGTTGAGTGACAGATTGTGGCCTTGATGGTGGATTACTGTCACCTTGATAGTAATTAGAGTGATGTGGAGTATGTCCAACTTGCTGTGGTTGAGAATAATCCGGCTGCTGATAATACTGGTCCATTGGAGATTGCTGTGGTGGATAATTTTGTGCAGGCTGTTGTTGGTAATAATCTTGAGAAGATTGATCTATTTGATATTGCTGTGATCCATAATGATGCTGTTGTTGATGTTGTGGTCCTTCCACTTTCTGTTTCTTTACTTTCTTTGGATCTTTATCTTGCTCAAAATCATGAATTCCAATTTCTTTCAGCAATTCTTGAACCATTTTATGTACAAGACCATAATGCCTAGCAAAGCCTTGTCTGTCTTTTGACTGATGATCACACAAGGGACATTTATATACCCCATCCACTTCCATTCCATTGCAAATTCTCTCACGGAAATGACAATCAGCCAAATGGCGTAAGAGAAGGTAATGATTCCCAAAACTATTTTTGCACACAGGGCATATTTCTCGCTTTGAATCCTTTGTTTCAAAAGTTTTCAAAATTGAGGCATCATCACAATTGGGTCCCATTCCTCTTTCTTCATTGAAGAACCTAAGAACCATTCCATGTTCAACTCCATAATGACGAACTAGGCCTTTCTTGTCTTTACCTTCATGCTTTTGACAATATGGACACTTAAACGGTGCCTCATGTGGAAGGTGTGACGCTAACCTATCAAAGAAATGTTTATCGGCTGCATGTCTCAAAAGATGTGTAGCATTTAAGAAGTTTGAATGACAAATTGGACAGGACATTGGAATTTGTTCAGGCTTTGCAGTGCGCTTATTTCCCTTTTCACGAACTAAATCTGGTCTTGAGGTTGACATTGGCGATGATGTGTGTGTTGGAGTTGATGATCCAGAAGTTGGAGCTGATCCTGGAGTCCTAGGAGAAGCAAATGGATCTTTTTGATAGTGTGGTGATGATTGGCTATGTTGCATTTGAAGAGGATGTTGTTGCATTTGCTGTTCATGTTGCTGCATTTGGTATTGCTGTGGCTGCTGCTGCCATGAATCAATTGGTTGAGCTGGATTTCCATAATTTGAAGGAATGCTAGGTTGAGGAGGAAGATTTTGATTCTGATGTTGCTGTTGTGGATGTTGTTGATAAGGATGTTGATGATGCTGTTGTAATTGCTGCTGCTGCTGCTGCTGTTGTTGTTGTAGTTGTTGCTGCTGTTGCTGTTGAGAATGAGAGGAATACTGATTGGTATCATTGGTATAAGTTAGATCTTGAACGGTTGGATGTCTTTGTTGCAAGACGGTTTGTTGCTGTTGAACAGGTTCTTGTGGTTGTTGCTGTTGCAGAGGTTGCTGAGATGGAGGAAGTTGTGCTGCTGGAGGATGTACTTGCTGTTGTGGAGGCTCTGGTGCTGCTCCTTGATTATGACACATTGGAGATGCTCCTGCATGTTGTGGATGTGTTTGTTGCTGCGGATTATTTGGTGGAGCTTGGCGATGAGATAGTGGAGCAATTTGTTGTTGAGGAGGTTCACTTTGATCATTCAAGATATTTCCATGATCAGTTTGAAGAAATTCATTCACTAAATCGTGCTTGATGCCAATGTGCCTCATCATGGGATACCTTGATTTTGTTGTGTAGGCACATTTAGGACATTTGAAAGGTTCCATACCATCTGAAGCTACCATTGCAGATAACTTTTCATAAAAGTGACTTCCACAATAGTGTTCCATGAGAACCTTATCATTGATGAAAGCTTGGTGACAGATTTTACAGACTGAAGTTTCTTCTTGTGGCATTTGCCATGTGAAACCAAGTTCCTTCTGCATCAGGGAAAACAGGATTTTGTGAGAAAGTCCCAAATGATGAGTTATGTCACTTACATCTTTCCCCATATATGGACATTTAGGACATTGCATTGGATTTGATGCAGGCAACTGTTTAAACAATTCCCCCTTGAAGTGGCCCAGCATGTGGTCCCCTTTATCTCTAGCTTTGTTTGCACTATCCATGAAGTCTTCACCACACAATTCACATTGCGGTAAAGATAATTTCACATCCATGAATGGCTGAACTGGCAAGGCAGACAAATCTGTCAATTCTTTGAAGGAAGGTATTGGCGATGGAATCCTTGGCATTGGTTCTCCTGTTTGCATATATCTTTGATGATGTTCTTGCCTTACAATCATGATATTTCTCTTGCGTTCCTTGAAGTTCACAATGTCAATGTCTCTGGAGGTTGGTGCAAATGCACTAAGTTTAACTCCTTTGTCAGACACAACTAGTCCTTCCAAATCTTGATGACTCCAAATGAAGTGTCTAAGAGTAGCTTGTGGATTTGGGTATTCCATTGGACAGACGGGACACTTCAATGATCCTGGTGGAATGCAGACTTTTAATCGATCTCTCAAATGATAATCCACAAAATGTCTACACAAATCTAAACGAGTGAAATAACGATAATTGCATATTTGACATTTTGGAAAATGTTTATCTTCTTCAATTTCTTTATTGATCAATGTGGCATTTTCAAGGAAATTTTCCATGACAGGTGGATTCCTCAAGTTATCACTGGAATCCTCAAAAGAATCTGAAGGCATTACTGAAACAGGCATTGGTTCATTTTTCATGAATTCCATATCAATAGAGAAACCAGAGAGATCATCTTCCAAAAATTCTTCAACAACTTCAAAATGTTCCAAACCATAATGAAACAACAATTCATCTCTTTCTTCAAATGAAACTTTGCAATCTCTGGGACATGAGAATGGAGCTATATCTGGCAAGTGTTCATACAGAATATTCCTCAAATGACGGATCAAATGTGTCTTGTAGATATCATCATTTGTTGGGAAAGGTCTTTCACAATATTTACACTTAACCTGCTCAGAATTAGATTCAATTTCACCAGAAGTTTCCATGTCTGAAGACTCTTTCTTACTTTCTTGCTTCAACTCTTCCTTCATTAATTGCTGCTTAGGTGCTGCTGCTGCTGCCTCTTCAGAAGGAATCTGTGATCCTTGTGGAGGAAGAGGAGGATTTGACATATGAGAACTAGTCGATAAAGCTGGAGAAGGTGGTGGTGGATAACTATGGGTTGGGTTATTCTGTGAATATTGCTGTTGCTGCTGTGATTTTTGTTGGTCATAATCTTGATTTTGATCTTGGTTATATGTATCTTTGGGGGTTGGAGCATACTGGTGGTGTGCTGGAGATTGCTGTTGATAATGCGGAGATTGTTGAGGATATCCACTTGAATTTGCTGGAGACTGAGGTGGATACTGTGGAGATGCATAGCTGGAATGACGAGGGGGATAACTTGGCGGTACAGCTTGTGAGTAAGGATTCGGAGATTGAGTATGTGATGAATGGGATGGAGATACTCCATAATTTGATGGTGGATATGACTGATGATGAGATGGAGAAGGCTGATGGTGTGAAGATGGTTCATATCCTCCTGGATGGTGGCTTGGAGATTGCATTGGCGGATAATAAGGACTTCTTTGGGATTCATGATAATGATTATGATAGGGAGATGATTCAGGGTACATTTGGTTGCGATATGAAGAATGTTGAGAGTAAGAATTCCTACCACCATGAGGAGGTGGATAATTATGAGGATAGTCAGGTGGAGGAGGAGGATTACCACCACCTGCTGTGTTTGCCATATTTGCATACCTCTGATAAAGGGCTTCTCTATCATATGGGCCACTACCACTGTTAGACCTAGGTGGTCTTCCTCTGCCTCTTCCCCTTCCACGACCTCTCCCAGGCTGCAGCTGTTGCATCATTTGAGCACTTTCTTCATCAAGTTGCATATCAACTGGTTCTTCAACCTTAATTTGTGTCAATTCCTCATAATACTTTTTGGCATGACCATGTTTAATACCAATGTGTCTAGCTACTTGAATCTTAACAAGGTGTTTGTATTCACATTCTGGACATCTGTGCTTTTTACTTTCTGGCAAATTTCCCAACACAACCATGGCCAGGATCTTTTCCTTGAAATGAGTCTCAACTAAGTGTTTGAACAAATCAAAAGCAGTTTTTCCAACAGGTTCACAACTATCACAAAGAAGGCACAACATCCCTCTTTCATCCATTGTAGATTGTGGCGTTTCTTCCTTAACAAATTCCAAATCAGGAAGATTTTCATTTTCATTCTTGCCTTCATCATCTGGATTTTCAGTAAATTCTTTCATAACATCACTCACACTTTCACCTGCAATATTGTCTTCTTTAACAATAGCTGGTTCAGGTTTAACATCTGATTCTGATTTAACAGCAGATTCAGATTCATTTAAAATTGTTTCCTTCTTAATACTTTCATTGGCTGTTCCATTTATATTGGCTTCTTCTTTGATGTTAAGTTCTGATGTGACTCCATCAGTAGAAGAATTAACCAAAGTAGATACTTTTGGAATATTTTCAGTGTTATTTTGAGTATTTTCCATCGATGATGGTGCAGCATCAATTTCTTTCTTATCAACATCCATCTTTTCAATTTCTTTTTTGACATCACCAGCTTCATGTCCATTTTCAGGTTTAACACCATTTTCTTCTGTTTTCACCGTGACATTTTCTATTTTCTCAATCTGCACAAGAGCATTTGTGCCTGATTCAGCCTGACCCACTTTTTCTATGGTATTCTTCTTCTCAGAAACAGGTTTGTTTTGAGGAGGAAGAGGAGGGTTTGACACTTCTGCTGCCTTCTTTTCTTTGTCTTTGATGTAATCATTTTTCCATTCCTCAAATTTACTGTGAAAAATTCCAAAATGTTTCACCAAGCCCTCCCTGCATTCATTGATATGCCTACAACCAGCTTGTGGACATTTGAATGGAATTTTCTTGGGTAAAACCTCCAGCTTTTCTTGATAATGCTCATCCACCAAGTGAGTCATCATTGGAATTTGTATTATCTTCTCCTTGCAGATGAAACAAGTGTCTTTTGTTTCCCTAACAGCAAGTGGCTTCCTTTCATACATTGGCTTAAACGGCTTGATCATAATATCAACATTTTGCCAATCAGTATCAGCAGAACCTATAGTTTCATAATAATACTTAACAGCAAACCTGTGGTTAATTCCAATATGGAATATCAACTGATTTCTGGTGCCACTCACAAAGTCACAATCATCCACTGAGCATTTGAAACCTTTCTCATCTTTGACAATATTATATTCAGTGACAAGTCTCTGTTTGAAATGATGTTCAGCTAGATGCCGATAGAATTCGTGATTGCTTCTCATAACAGGCATACTTTCACAAAGGCAACATTCCACACCGATACTGACATCTGGTGGAGGCGGTTTTGTTTCTAACTCAGTGAAGGTAATGTCAGATGCATCTTCACCTTTGGCCTCCAGAAATTCTTTAAGTAGTACATCAACAAATCCGTGATAGCCTCCGTAATGGCGAATGATTGAGTTTTGGTCTAGACCAATATAACGGCACTTTGGGCACTGATATGGTATTGAGCTGGGCAGCAGTGGAGACAACTGCTCCTTGAAATGTGAGCACAAATGTTCAGTACGGTGCTTTCGTGACACCATCAAATCACAAATGGGGCACTTGTAAGGTAGCATCAGAGACTGATCCACAGGTTTGACCTGATGCTGTTTCTTGGGCGCTTCTTCCCGCTGAATAGCAGATATTTTCGGGAAGGAAGGGTCTTTTAAAGCATTTTCATACATAGTCACAACCTTTTTGTGCGTAATACCGTAATGTAAAGCGGTTCTCTGCTTTTCAACGCCTGGAAGTAAAGAAGAAAATAATCAAAACTTAACATTTTTAGGCCAACTATCATTTGCTTATAAAGTCAATATCATTTAGTGCCTAAATATCTCTCTGACGGAAAGATCATTAAAATCAAAATTATTATCAATAGAAAATGTTACACAATACCTCACCATGTATGGAATCTTCTAAAATGGTACAATGAAAGGCATCGAAAGAGTCATTGGCATATCAATAAAATGGGGAGTCGCTTTTTGAGGAATTCTAGAAATAGATTTTCTTCAAATCTTTAGGTTATGATTTTTTCCTTACCCTTTGCCCGCCCCCCATAAGAGTTTCAGAAAAAAAATTACTTCATAAAGAAAAAAGTAATGCTCCATCCCATTAAACTTGGCCAAAGAGATAATAAATTTATTATCTGTTTGACCAAGTTCAAGGAGACGGAGTAGTACTTCATAAAAATTTGAAAATTTGGATTTTTTTACATTTTGACCCTTATGAAGTAATTTCTTTCTTTATGAAGAAAAAGTTTTCTGAAACTCTTATGGGGGCAAAGGGTGATGAAAAAACCATACACTAAGAATTTGAGGAAAATATATTTCTAGAATTTCTAAAAATCTACTCCCCTTGTACGGACTCTATCTATGTCTTTCATTGTAAAAAAAAATTGAGATTCTGGGTAAGACTTTTTGGCAAAACATTTAAATCAGAAAGAAAAATTCTTAAATTATAATCTGATGTTCTACTATTTCTCTTGGTAAATAGATTAATGATGGCTAGAATTCCATTCAAATAAAGTTTAAAACTTTTTAAAAGAAATTGACCCTTAGAATGCTACTTTTTTATGTATTTTGACTGACCTTCAAAATTGCAGTCTTCGATGGGACATTTGAAGGGCGGATCTTTGCCGAAGATGCCGAATATTTCATCGTGGAAGTGCCGATAACAGCAGTGCTTGTAGAGAATGGACGGCCATTTGAATTCCTGATCGGTGTCCAGACACAATCCGCATTTGAAGGTCGGCAGGGGCTCGTCTTTGCTGACAGTGGCTAAGGAGGAGGAGGAGGACACGGCTGAAGAAGAACCGCTCATCATGCGGTTGAGTTGTTGGCGCATTGCACCTCCGCGCTGAAAGGGAAAAAAGACAATAAATAATAGGAGGTGCCGCAGCGGACTTTGGAAACTTATTGGGAAATTTGTGATTTTTGAAGCCCCCCTCCAGTTAATTGTAGTTTGAATTAATAATTTGAGGTGCTCCATCGGACTTTTGAAATTATTCAAAATTTTTGGATTTTTAAGCTTACAATTTTTCGCAAGATTTAACTCAAATCTTTCATGAGAAAAAAGAATTATTCAATTACCTCTTTTCCTCTATCCGGAAATTGAGGTTAAAGTTGACATTTTTAGCAGAATTACTACATAACACGAAATTTAAAATGACATTTTCTCAAAATTACGCAAAATAATTAATATTTTCAAAAGTCCGTTGGGACACCTCATTTTACAAAATATGGCCTTTTTAGATTTTTTAAAAGCAGTATCAAACCTTGTTTTAGTTTGATGAATACAATCGATACAGTTCGAAATAATATGGTTTCAGATTCAAGAAAATCATTCATTGGACATTTTCGTGTAATTTTATTTTTGTCCACTGGATAGCTTATCTCAGCGTTACTTATGATTTTCAAAATTGAGTAATGAAATGATGCTTACACAAAGTTAAATGTGAAGCTCAAAAATGCAAATATTTTGGTATGGCCCGGGAAGTTATCTTGCTATATTTTCGGCAATAAAATATTGCCGGAAATTTTGCCAGAAATATTGCTGAAAATGTTGCCAACATAGTACTACGTTTGCAATATTTCCTGCAATATTATTTATTGCCGGGAATATTGCCAAATAACTTCCCGGGCCTTAGCATTCTGCTTCAAGCTGAAGTATTTTGCAAATGTGAGCAGGCAACATAAATAAAGCCCGACTGACGCAAATATGTTTTGCGCAAAAGGGGAGAGAAGGCAACTGTTATGAAGTAAAATGCCATAAGTTTTCCCAATTTACGCAAAATTGAGAAGTTTTTGAGAGAAACTACAAAAATAAAATATTGAGATTAGGATTAGGTAAACAAAGGTTATTATTGTAATTAAAAACCTCAATTTTGGCGTTTGGGTCTTTTTTTTGTTGATCGCTCACAAATGCATTAAAGTTCAACTTATAGATTTGATGAGTTTCGTTGAACCACCCCACCTAATTGGATCAGCAAACGCAATGGCTTCTTCCAGCCTCTTGATACCTTCCACATTACCAAAATCCACCAAAGCCAAACGCTCAAGATGTTCAATCGTTGCTGTATCGACTTTGGTTTTAGGCTTTGACGTTCTTTTACCGTTCGTTAAAACAGGAGTTTTGGGTATGTTCGAATTCAGGCTTCTTTTAATGAGTAAACGTGGTTTTAATGATGATGTAAAAAGCCTGATTTGAAATCCTCTCAACATTCTGGTTCTTGATGAGCAAAATATAATTAAAGATCTTCAAAAAAGTACAGTGGCATTCATCAATAGTCAGAGGGAACTCGAAGTGTTTTATCGATTAATTTTACTTAATGTGTTTACATCATAATTATTTGACAAAAGAACCCATTTTGTGTTTATATCATAATTATTTGACAAAAGAACCCATTTTGCGAATACCCAGTAATTGTGATATTTCCAAAATATAGAAAGCCATTGATTACACTCCTCAAAAGTCTTTGGAGATAACACAATTTTCTACTTTTTAATTCACTGAATTTACGTACAGTGCCGTTCATAATGAATTTTACGGAATATAAGGGGGCAAAAATCAAA
>JAOWAT010197766.1:0-21500 GCA_028571025.1 Longipedia americana
GTAGCAAGCAAGCCATTTCTCAGAGGGATAAAAAATGTAAGAGTTCGACTTAATGGGGCCATTCAATCATTTCGAAACGAAAAAAAATGGTGAAATCGCATAGCGACGCTAAAGCATGTAAAAAAGTGACTATTAATAAGAAGAAATTTAATGCCAGTACCAGACCAAAATATCCTCACCGAAAAATATCCAGCCTCTCGAAAAAAACGAGGTAATAGTGTAATCCTAGAATTAATACTACGATCACCCCCAATAAGTGCTCATCACCGGCTAGAAAGAAAAAATTTACTGCGGTATCACTCAGTTGTAACTTCTGTACTCTCAAATAAACTCGCCCAACACTCTTTACCCTCCTCAGCCTCTTTCTAAGAAAGATTAAATTATTTTGACTTTCAAGCAACTCATCAACTGGAAGACTACAATTGTTAAGGATGATAAAAACGGGGGATATGTTGAAATATAGTCCGCAGTCTAGTCAGAAAAAGGATAAGTCTACCTTGGTTGTAGTCAGGAAATCAAATTCAAGAAGAGGAGTCCTTAAGAATAGACTTCCAGTTAACACAAGAAAGTAAAGACAATTTTTGTCAGTGATAAAGAGATACAGTAGTTTGGCGTTGCCAGATAATATGAAAACTTTGTGATTAGCATTAAAAAAGACGGTGAAACCGTTAGTATTCCCTTCCATATCCCCACTAATCAGCAATACCAAGTCAATAGCAGTCAATTGTTTTGCACACCTAAGTTCGCGTTTAAAATTGGGATCTACCTTTCGCCGAGACACATCTTTCAGGATTAAGAGATGACTACAATCTAATTTATGAAAAAATATCTCCTTTAAACCGGTTAGGAATACAACTTCAAGCACAATTTCCTTCAGAACCAAAAGAGAAACTATGAAGTATACACTCAGTGGAACAAAAAATAAATCAAAAAAATTGTCAAAGCAAAGGATCAGTAAGCATTTTAAGCTGCACTGCTCCGCGGAATACCGAAATCCATACTGAGCAGATTTACGAGTAGCATACAAAAAGAAGGGAAAAAAATATAACTCTAGTTTAGCTATACCGAACGTTAGCTGAGAAAGAAGTAAGAATTTATCTTCTAAAACTCCATCTATGACCTCAATTCAAAGATAAAGTCCGTTAAACTGATACAGATAATACAGATAATTTTGGAAACAGAACCTCACCCAATTTTCCAGAAAAGACTAAGCTAGCTTAAAATATTCTATCTTCACAAATACGGAGCCATTCAAGAGCTGGGACTGAAGTTCCTCAAAGTAGTTGTGAAAAAACTTATGCCTCTCATACTACTTTGCCACTAGTTCGAGGAAGTTAAAAAAGTAATCGAGCTCTACATGGAAGTGGAGTTTTAAATCGATCTTCTCTTCTTTGAGATTTCTAAGCTCCCCAAAAAGTGAACATGGCCTTTTTTTCTTGATCCTTGTATTAATTTTTTTCCGACTTTTATGCACGCGAGAAATGTTTTGCCACAATAGAAGTACGGTTAAAAAAGCGGTTATAAATGATCAGCGCAACATTTAGTGAACTTTTCTTTGAACTTCCTGAGCTCTATGAAAGTAATTTATTAAATCGTTGCGTTTTTTGTTTTCTTATGCCTTGCTCGTCTATTTCACTGGCTTATAGGTAACCAACAGTCTCTTGGTTACCATATGTCTGCTAAAGCTACAGTTGGAGCATTTTGCAGTGTTATCCGGAGAACTGCTTATGGCGCTGGTCTTGATATCCCAATTTGTCTGATGCCTACTTCCAATTTTTCTCTTTTCTGACTCTTCCAGTTTCTCGATTACGTAGTTCATATTCTTGAGTTTACGATACAAGTTTCTTTTTCGATCAATTTCAAGAGGGTGAATATCAGTTCTACTGTTATTTATATGGATAAGCTTAAATATCCTGTCTCTGTAGTTTCTTTCCGAGTCTTCCATCTGGTCTCACTTGAATTACTAATTTCGGGAATTTTATATATTTTTTCGAAGAAATTAGAAGAAGAAACCATTTATTTCGTCAATCGGTAAATGAAAAAAAATTATACTCTAAATAACGAACTTATTTTGCATTAATCATATTTTAGTCATCATTTCTTTTCGCTTTCGACGCTATCAGTTCTTTAGGAAGGCTTCTACTTCTGAGACTACTCAATCTACTAATTCTACTTTACCACGTATATTTTCAAAGAAGCCCCATCCCCACCTCCGCCTCCAGTTCCAACATCAGCATTTCTGTAATTCTTTTGAGGTTTTGCGTGGTAAGCTTGTTCTGCTCTCTTAATTCTGAATTATAAGGTGTTTTTACACTAAGAAAGTTCCATCCTGAATGATAAACAAAGGCTCTTCTCTTATAACCTTTTTTATAAACTTTATTTCACACCACTAAACTATCAAACAAAATGTACCTCGCAGTCTATCAAGTACTCCCGTTCTATACCCGGTGACGCTGATCTCCAACATAAAACTCTGTCAGATTATATTCCGAATTTCTACTCAATAATGTATGCAAACTCTTCATAACTCGCCTGCTGCTCAACGAAAAATTCCTACAATGGTCCCAATTACATCGTCATTATGTCAAAAACTCTCCCATACAATTGCACTCCCCTTTCATCTTCCATCTTTCCTTCTTCCCAAATCAACGATTTTTATTTAATTCTCTGTAATTCCTATGAATCGATAAAAATTTCTCCAAATGAATAAGACTTGAACTACCGAATTCTGATTTTTCCAGCGGGAATTCCACTCTTTTCACTAATTCTTTATTTCAAATTTTTTACAGTCACAGTTTGGGAATCCATTTCGACTTGAATTTACTCACCAAGTTAGAACTCAATCCTATCATCAATCAGCATTGTCATTCCACGTCTTACCAAGACTGAACCCTTCGAAGATTTGCCCTACTCAATGTGCAAAAACTAGGTATTAATCATTCTCAACTCGGAAAGTTTTTTTTTAAAGGCTGTCAGTTCGGCAACTGCATTCTTACTCTTCTTAATTCTGAACTCTTAAACCGGAATTCCGATTCTTTCCGAAATCTTAGCCTTTAAGTCGGCAAGAGTTTGGCGAGTGTCAAAATAAAGTTATTGGTCCCTGTTCTCTCCAATTTTGGGATTATTATAAAAGAACAAGCATCGATTACTTTATCTTTCGAACTCTTCTTTCCAAAGAACTATTTTGTTCTACTTTCCCGGTGGTTCAACATACAAATTCAAACCGTTAAAAAATCTCATTTAAATCAGCTTTTTCCCAGTATGCTCCTCAAGTGTGAATTTAAAAAGTGGGTTTCCGACTGAAAAGTTTCTTTTTATAATTTGCGGTTTCTCGTATGCAGCTTTTTTCGCGACCATCTTTTCAAAATCCTCGAACAACATGTCCTCCATGACCGACATCCTGACCGGGCTCATGTTCTTCTCGACCAAAGAGTATATGCCTTATTTCCAAAAGTTAACTTTGAGCACAATTTTTTTCGGATCATACTCTTCGAACTCCTCATCGTCATTTTTCATATCAATCATTAAATCTGCCTGTTCCCTCCATCCAATTTGCTAGAGGGTCATTTAGTTCAAATGTTATCCGTAAACTTCGTGCATCATGTCATCTTGCTTATTATATCTCCTCACTCTCCAATTTTTGTCATTTTTGTCTTCTAGATACGATAAATTTGACTTCAGCTTTGTTTTCAACTACCCCAAACTTTCAACCCATCGATCGTCAACTATCAGAGTATCGTATTTTGTCTTGCCAGTATATACTTTCACCATCAGTTTTTTACTCAGTTCATTTAACAATTTCTCTTTTTTTGTTTATGCCTATTTTTCAACTTCGACACTCGCTTCTACCAATTGCAGCAAATCCTAAGGAACCTTTAGCTAGTCCAAGCTCTGGAAGTTTTTCACATCTCTATAGAAAAGCATGTATGCATTGGCACCGTGTAAAGTCGATGTCTCTTTGAAATTGCCATACTTTCTGGCCTAAAACTTGTCGACTTTCATAACTGAGGCATCGTCATATCTATACCAATCGTTCCCATCGAAAATGTAGGCATAATAATGTCCACCATATGCACCACCTGCATGCACTAACACTGCAAAGAGGGCATACGTTTTGTCGGGATATTATTTATTGCGATCATACACCTCTTCTTCGTGTTCAAATTTTGTTTAATTTTTAGAATAAAGTTAAGAGGGAGTTTCCTTATTTTCCCTTGCAAAGGATCCACCCTTCCAAGAACCCTTCGGCATTTACATCATTGTTCCAAACAACATGTCATCCTCGATATCCTTCAGTTCTTTCTCCTTTATCTTCGCCATTGACTGATCGAAATAAGCTTTTTCAGATTTTAGCTGTTGTAAAACATCTTTACTTTGCTCTTTGACTTCTTGTTGGGTTAGCTATTTTTTCTAGTTATCTCTTTTGTCCTTCATTTCCTCGTCAAAGAACTTTACTGTGGTCTTATCTCCCTGCTCGTCGAAGGATCCTTTTCTTTTAGGTTTCTATGCGACTGGAGGCTGAGTATTGTTGTTATAGCTGAAAAGATCTGCGGTTCTAGCGGACGGTTCTTTCTTTTTAATCTTTGCTTTTTATTAGAGTTATTTAGGTAGCGGTGTGATCTGTATTTCCTAGTAGGGCTTT
Source organism: Longipedia americana (assembly GCA_028571025.1). Classification (NCBI taxonomy): domain Eukaryota; kingdom Metazoa; phylum Arthropoda; class Copepoda; order Polyarthra; family Longipediidae; genus Longipedia; species Longipedia americana. Next base: position 4,643 of record JAOWAT010197766.1, read on the forward strand.
TGAAATTTTTACATATACAAAATCTAAGGATAGTAGAGAAAATCGTTCACTTTCTCCCTTTGAAGAGTTTAATAGTTCAGTTCGAATCGATTGAGTTGAATTGTTAAGATTCTTGGATAACTGTAAAGTTTCAACCCCTTCTTGACATTGACCCTATCCCCGCATTATTAGCACTCAACACCTTCGATTTCCTCGGCTTTGACATACTCCTTTATACACTCCTCCAAACTGTTCTTTCCCCGAATGGGCAGAGACAAATCCATATACATCTATTCCTTATCCCTGACATGTTTTCCGCAATCAATGTAGGAAGTAGTCAAAGCAGCATACAATTAATTTAACCATTCGGAGTTCTTTTGAGCTAGTTCAATGGCTTAAAACAATTTCCTACAAAACTACTGGACATCATGTTGCTGAAATGCCTATTTATCGGTCCACTGGAAACTTTTTTGTAATCCAACTGTTCTACAGGCGTGTTTGGACTATTGAAGTTGAACAAATAGCTTTTGGAGTTGAAATGGTATTGAATCTTACTATTTTATTTTCTTTGGGTCGTGACTAAAATGTTTGAGTAAAGTCCTTACCGATATTTGTACAAATTCTCTCGAAACTCATACGTCATGAATAGGGTTTGAAGAAGTGAATTTAGGTAGCATGTTGCTCCTGAATTCTACAGTCCGAAATATTTCCCGCTCATTTGCCACCTTACTAACACCGATTCCTGTTGTTACTGAAAAGATTGTAAAAGATTATTAAAGCTAAATGGATATATTTATCATTGTTGTGCAATTGTATTAGTCTTACACAATTCTCAGTACAATTATAATAACTTACTCTGTAATTCTTTGGGACAGATATCAAGCTCAGACAAATGCGTTCCAAATCTCCTAGAAAACAGACTATAATTTCTGAGAGATCATAGCTCTAATCCAAAAATGTCATCCAAAGTTAAACAAAAAAACTCGAACTTTCTAAACTCAAAAGACATCTTGATTAGGGGCACAAGTTCACGAATCAGTATGTAAATGAGATAATTGACAGTTTTAATGACTTACTGGGTATCACAATTTACTATTTTCTTAGAGGTTTAGCCCACTTGTCTCAAACTGTAGTAGCCAGTAACGATAATCGGCGATGTCCACGGTCAATATCACGATCTTCTCAAGATTCTCTCCATCTATGACCAGTTCGAAAAGGATAAGAACGAGAAACTGCTTTTTCTGGGGGACTACGTGGACCGAGGGATCAACTCCGTGGAAGTTATGATCCTGCTCATGATGATGAAGATATCTATGCCTCAACAAATATTTATGCTCCGTGGTAATCACGAAAGTAGAACCATGACTTCTCTCTACAATTTCCAGCTTTAATGCTGCGAAAAATACAATCAAGATGTCTACGATCGTATGAGCTAAACCTTCGATTCCCTACCGTTAGCAGCAATTGTCAATTAGCAATATTTTTGCGTTCATGGGGGGATATCCTCCAAAATCAAAAATGTACCCTCACAGCTTAATATCCAGATATCTTCAATTAATAAACTACATAGGTTTAGATAAGTCCCTCCAACTGGACTTTTCTGTGATTTATTGTGGTCAGACCCCACAAAAGACGACAACGGGTAAACTGTTATATAGAACGAACCAAACACGGATCGTGGGTGTTCAGTTTTCTTCAACAGAAACTCTGTGAATAATTTTCTGAAAAAAAATTCTTTCAAAACCATAATAAGAGCGCACTAGGTTTTTCCCGAAGGGTACAAAAAGCATGAATGGAATGGTCCTGATAAAATTCCTCCTGTGATCACAATCTTCTCAGCCCCCAACTACTGTAGTACGACGGGGAATCTTGCAGCATCTTTGAGAATACATGTAGAATTAGTAATATCGTTAGAAGGGAAAAATTGACATAAGGCAATTTAAGGAATAAAAAATAAAGAGCAAGATATCTGATAGACTGGAAGTGTTTGCTTGGTCACTTCCATAGTGGATTACAGTGCTTAATCAGTTCAGTAAGGGGATGATCGATAAAGTCTACAACATTTATCTACCTGACGCGGACGAATGGTCTACCGAGAAAAAACTCAAATGTTTGCTCTAATATTACTAGCGTTCTGGAAAGAAAGAAGAGGATGCCAAAAAATCGAAGAAAACAACGGGAACCAAGGTTAGACCGAGGTCTTATGAAGAAGAGCAAACCTATATTTATCAGAGGGCTCTACAATATTTTGGAAACTAGTTTCCCGGAAAGATAGGAGAAACAAAAGAGCTAGCCACGTCAGAACATTCGGCAAATTCGATGGTGAAAAAATAAACTGCCAATAATTGACAAAGCAAGTTTAAAACTCCATCTGAACACTGGCCATTACTCAAAATATGCTCATTTTTTTAATTGAATTTTTGGACGGAATAATAGCATCAGAAACACATTAGAATTTGTATCGAATCTTCAATATATTTCCAGAAAGCAAAACACAATATTACCTTCCGCTAGTATAGAAGGAAATAACCTATGAAAAAATTTGATTTCCCAAATGTTTTCCAATGGGTAATATCCTCGCTGTAAAACACGGAAAAAAAGATTGAAGACCTTGTCGATTCAGGAAAAAGAGGCGATGAAACATTAACAACGGCCTTCCCCAACAACCAACCCAGATACATAATCTAACAAAACATTTCTTCGGTGAAAGACAGACCCGCCCAGGATCGTAGTCAAGATCGTCGTATTCAAGATCACGTTCAAGATCATAGCTAAAAGTTATGCGTCGACAAAGGCAAGGAACAACCTAAAAAACCTATCCCAAAAGAAAAATCACCTTTATCCATCGGACTTAAAAGTGGTAACGTTAAGAAGTCTGAATTGAGTGATTTTCGAATGAAAACCGTGAGGATAAAGAAAGCATAGAGCAAGGGTGAGTTTTAGAGAAATGAGGAATAAGAAGTGAAATAGGCGAAATTGACTCATCAATATAAGAAAAAGTTTCTCAAGGGGATAGTAAAATTTCAGACATAAGCGAACTAATAAAACTCTTTAATTAGTGACGTGCAATCAAATAATACAAATTTTTCAAAAAAAAGTTTGTTTTCGAGATCCAATCAGAAGATAAGCAAAAATGCATCGATAAATAATTTCGGCGGTTCGTCTATGCGCATTGCCAAAAGCTACAAATCCCGAAAGGTTATTGAAGGAGCCACCCGAAAAAATGTTAACAAGAGAATATCGATATAACAGAGTTGCAAGTAAAAATAGGCTGAAAAAAACGTTTCAGATGAGTCTTCGTAACTGCAATCGGGCTAGGATACAAAGTTTATGCGTAAAGCTGCGCTCAGTAAAAAAACAACCTTGAAAAGAACTGCAATTTTTCCTAAAATCAAACTATTAAATCAAGGCACCATCGAATAACAGCTAAACTCTGTAAATGCTCAAAAAGAAAAACATGCAAACTTTAATATAAAGTTTGGAATGCCAGGTACAAATATAAGAAAACCGAGTAAAGTGACTCGACTGTTCGCTCGCATTAGTCAAAACTAATTAGAATAAAGATAGCAACTCAATGAGAATTTTTTCCTTTCCCTGAGACATATTCCCGAATAAGCCAACTCTTCAGTTTTTGACAACAAATCTTAGTGGCAGAAACGTACAATAAAATTTAAATAAAACTTGAGTGAAAACTTACAAAGTTCATTTGCCGATGGAAGAGACAATGAGTCTCAACCTCAAACTTCAATAAAGGTTTTAAACGCATGTCTTCCACCCTAAGAAGGATCAATCAGAAGTATTAAAAGTGTCAAAAAAAGTTATAAAAAGCAAATGGGGTTTTCGGCAGCATCCCGCAAAAATATCTCAACAAAAAATTTCATTTTCAATAAAAGTGTCCCCTAAAATATAGGAACCATATACACGTAACTAAACGATTTCTATTTAACATTGCAAAATTCAAAAAAAGTGAATTAAAACAGTATCGACAATACCAAAGAACCGATAGTAATGTAGAGTGAAAGAACTTTTGAACAAAAAAATCGCATTTTCGATCGAATCGCCATGTTTAACAAATAGAGCAAAATGCTGAAACTGGGAATGAACTTTATTAAAAATACCTCAAACATTATCCAAACTGGTTTATGATGATAATATATAGAAAAAAATATTAATGATTCGGAAACAAGGTTACATTGAATTCATGAAAAAAGCAAGTAAGGGGAAAACTATTCACTAGCAACAATTTATAAGTTTTTTCTTTTTCTTTTTATTAAAATTCTCTTATTCTTCCGATGATAGTGTGAAGGAATCTTTCTTTGGGTCAACCAACTCCTTAAAATCAGGCTCATATAAGTAGCAATGATGCATTTTTACTGCCAATTCCATAAAAAACTACAATATCACGGAATAACTACCTCATCAACATTGATTCCATCCTTGGAGGATACCCCCATAAACAAGTCTAATTGGTATTTCTACTTTAGCTTATTTGCACGCTCTATCTATTACTATTCACTGTGTAAAATGATGCTATTACAGGGAAATCTAGTCTATTTTGGTACGGACGAGAACGACACGTACCGCAGTGTTTGCGTATTAGTTTATTTAGTAAATCCATCCTTGGATCCGAGTCTACATCTAGTCTGGCTTAGCGTACGAAATTATGACACAACTAGCCAGTTTGTAGAAGGAACGAGCAACAGCTTTGAAGTTTTACTGCCCTGCAGTATCCCAGATCTGTAAAGCTAGCTCCTAATTGCAAAGACTAACCACCTTGGAATAAAATTCGACGCCTAACGTCATTTTGTATCCTCCTTGAAACACCCCTTTCACATATCTCAATATTAATGATGTTTTTCCAACTCCTTGGTCCCCAACAACGATAACTTTCAGATTTAATTTAGAATTCAAGCTAAAAACCACCGAACCGTTTCTTCTGGAATTTTGAGTAACTGAGAGAGACATTTGTATGAATTATTACCTTAGTTTAATTTGTATTTAAAATCTGCTACTATTAAAACTTGGGGGAAAAAAAATAATGGCATAAACTTATCAATAATTTTATATCAAAAGTATAACAAAAATGCAAAGACCGGGAACTTCTCTCTCAGGACTTAACCTAACCTAAATTTTCTAACTCCAACCCATACAATCTCTGCTCATAAAGTTCTGGTATCTGGGTCTAACATCTTAATGTCTGATAGCTAAATAGGACTCCACAGTTTTCAAAGCGATTAGAAAGGGAGTAACCTTTGCCAACTGTTTCACATTCTAAATGCCTATCAAGACATATGTAAATTTTATGGACAAAATCCTTTGCGTTATCGCCTAACTTCAGCCGAAAAAAACTTTTGATATTCTACTCTCTCACCTTCGAAACAATAAAGTTCAGTCAATATCATTTGAACTGTTTGGAGTTTCGCTGCTACAGCTATTTGGAAGGGTTTTATAGGTTATGGACAGTCAAATGTACTTTTGTGAGTCACACGTAGAATGAGCAACCTTCTGAGAAGAATATATGTGTCGATGACAATAATCCATAAGAATGGGACTTCGATCATCAAGGCATCGAATAAAGACATAGTCTAAATTTAATTCTAAGAGTTTATTCCTAACTACCAGCAAATTGTTGAATACAACGAAAAAGACGGGAATTAGCAAAAAAACAAGGAGTAAATAGTGAGTAACAACTTCAATAGTGTCTAGAATCCGGAAGTCAGTGTGAATACTTTAAAAGGAAGGCTGTAGTATCAAAGAAGCTACAACTTAGAAATGAGGTCGCATTAACCTGGAAATTATCCGGTCGGGGATAAGATGAAGAGGAGAGATAAGGCCAATCTTTCCTGCTTTGTCATGGGAGGGTTCTAAATTGTGGACTACAGCGACAGTATTAACCAACTTCACAAAAAACTGTTGACCAAAATATTGTTAAATAAATGAAATCATTCTATGATCTTCCGGTGTTCTATTATAAGTCAATTGAAAGCTTTTTCAATATATCATTTGTTGGCTTTACAAAATGGACAACATAATATAAAACAAAGTCAAATTTGGTAAAGCTCAATGGTTCCCTTTCATATTTATCTTCCTCGTTGATATGAATGATGGTGCGCAACTAGTTCTCAGTATTATTTTTTACAATTAGTTCAACAGGTTCTTTCCTAACCCCGGTTGTTCAACATAAATGGAGTCTAACCTCAACCCAGGCATCAACCTTGACATCTTTATTCTACCTTGGCACTTTCATTGGTTCTATAGCCAGCGGTCGTCTTTCAGATCAATATGGCAGAAGATACTTGCTATTGATTGGCAGTGCCATGCAGTTGCTATCAAGTTGCATGTTTTTCCTAGCTTATGATTTCATGTCAATTAGCATCATCAGATTTCTCTATGGAATCTCATTTGGTTTCACGATTGTGCTTACAACGAGTATGTTTGCGTAAACTGCACCTTCCAAGTTTAGAGGAAAAGGACTTCTTTTGCTGAACTTTGGAGTTTCAGTCGGTAAGATATATGGAGTAGTCCTTGCATATATTTGTTTGGACAGTTTCCATGAAGGAAACTGGAAACTAATGATGGTTTTATCCTCTATACCCAATATTGTCGTTTTGTATGGAACAATATGCGTGCTGAGGTAATCCCCGAGGTTCCTCGCAGCTCATAAAAGGTTTGATGAAGCCTACTAAAATCTCGAAAAAATGATCAAAATTAACCACCCTTTTTAATACGATCTCGGCAAACTTCAAATATCAGAACACGAAAAATCCTAAATTGTAAGATGGCAGTAGTAAACATTCTAAAATAGAAGCTAGGGTCAAATAACATCAATTTTCAATGACTACTACTGGAAAACTACGTTAATGCTGTGTGTTGGCTGGTTTTCTATTAACTTTATGTATTTTGGTCAGCTAATTGCTCTGCCCTTCATCTATGGAAAATAATAAAAATCCTTCACATCATATGCACTCACAATTGCTGGTTAAGCTCCTAGTTTTCTCGTTTCCATATTTTTAATTGACAAGTAGGGATTTGGAAGAAAGAAATCGCTTGGCTACTTTTTTGCAATAAGTTCCATTTTCCACTTCGTATTTATCTTTAGTCCTCTTGCTATAGTATCATCAATAAGTCGCCTTTTTATGAAGCTATGCTTTCAAATGCTCTACCCTTTTACGACTTAAAGCTACGGAACCCTCACAAGGACTTTTGGTTTTGGATTCTGCGCTGCGATTGGGAGACTGGGTTCGACGATAATGCCTTACATTATAGTTCCATTGATCGATATCGATACCAGATTAATCTTTGCCATCTTTATGGTTTGTGGAGTTTCTGGAAGTATCGGAACTTTTATGGTTCCTCGGTAGCCACTCAACAGACCTTTGGATTAAAAATTGATAGAATTAAAAATGCAAAACATAATATGATTTTATTCACTTTGTAAAATTTGATCACAAAGGTAACGCAAAATGATAATTCCAAAGATAGTTAACATATGAACAATCAAAAAACATTAAACTTTTTTAGCATCGCCAATCCACTGGAATTCATGTTTCTGTTAGTCTAGCTCCCTCGATCACCTTCTTCAGGGTTTTTCTCGTAAAAAGATCTATTGGATTTGGTTTCATACTAATCTCCTTTTTGTCCTAATAAGATCATTCCTAAGTTCTTACTGGAAGAGCCTTGCAATCTGGACGACTGTTGTTGCTGAACCTTTGAATATGAATACTACTTTCCAGTGTCTTGTTCAAATACCACCTCACTGAGACCCTTGAATTTAATTATGCTTGGTCTCACATAGCCATTCCAGAAATTCAGTGATTTTACATGTTAAAGTTTCTTTTGCTGTTTGAGTTTGCTTTCACTTAAGCCTGATTTCTACTATAGAAACATCGCTTATATGAGATTCCCCTCTTCGAACCTTCCATAACTTGACTTACCCTTTGCACATTTCAATCCAAACCCATTCAGAAATCCATTGACAAACATCCCTTCGTATCTCACATTATTCTCGTATTTAGTTCCCATTCCATGGACCTTATTATTCTGATAAGTTCCATAGCTTACTAGAGCTCCAGCCTTTGTCAACACAAACCCAACATTCATGGGAGAGCTCTGATCGTTCCAACTAAACAGAGTGTTCCCGTTGGGAAGTATGGTAATGATAAAACTCTTATCCTGGGCACAAAATTCCTGATCTAAATAGTCCAAAGTTTCGGGACAGTCAAACTTAACCCTCCTGTGTTTTTAAATGATCTCTTTGTCGGTCATTCCTTCTGTGTTTACAGTCTGCCTGATATCATAGACGGGAGCTAAGATATTAAAGTTCATGTTACCTTTGTATTCAAGTATGTCGGTTGTGTTTTGATCTTGATCAATGAGCAGCATCTAACCCAATGGTCTGCTAGCATTGAACTCTCCAAATAGACTTTTCTATTTTTTTCTGAATAGAAAGTAACCCTATAGTTCTCCACGATTGAATTATCCGAACCCGCATTCCTCTGGCGAGAAGTGAACGAATCCATGACCAAATAGTAGATCGTTCTTCCAGTTGCCGACTATCACATAGCCAGTGTCGGTGATCAGGATTCCTTTTCCGTGTCTTTTACCGTTTATGACGTGTCCCTGGTAGATACTATTACGATATTAAACGATCTGTGAATCTCCTCCCTCCATGATAATTTTATTACTATACAACAAAGATAATCACCTCTCCCTTAAAATTTTCAGTTTAAAACATTTTTTGCTATTTTCTAGCATAAGTTTACAGGAAGTAAGATGGTGATGCGACAAAGAAATAATCACAATATCATTGCTACATACTACTTATTATTTTAAAATGAAATTTTGCTCTCATTTTAAGTGATATCTCCATTTGATGATCTTTCATCCTTCGTTGACATTTAAAACTCCTAAGTTTTGGGTGCGAATTGGGCCAATGGCTAATTCAAAGAAGAATCTGTCTAAGAGATATCATTTCTTTCTCCGGGTATCCCAGGAATCAAAACAATCGTACATGCCATCAATAAAATGCAGAACAATAAGCACATGTTCCCAAGTCCAAGATGTCTCATCAGCATTTCAGTAACTAGTGCCACCACAAATACCAAGAACCAATTCATCACCATGACCGGTCCTGTACTCTATAACATTTTAGCCGAATAGTACATAAGCAGTTGTCCAATTGAAAAGTTATAGGCCAATGCATGTAAAAAGATGCACCCAATAACAACCATCTAATTTTCTTCAAACTGAAATATCCCACCCAACAGAGCACTCATCGTCAACAATCCACTTATTAACATCGCCTTTTTATTCACTCGATCGGTAGCCATACCGCCCACTAAAGCTGCAAAAGTCTGAGATAATCCTAGTAATATAATCAAAATCTGTGACAGTGCGATGTTATTGTCAGTTATGTTCATGAACATCTGCTTAGCATAGAACAGAATTGCGTTTATTCCGCAGAACTGATTGGAGCAAGCCAATGTCAAGCAAACTATAAGAGCCTTCTTCGATTAGGATGATTTTGATACTTTAGCATTTGGCTATTATTAGGGATTCATTGTCTATTAATCTATGCTTTTCGATGACTAGTTTGAAGATGACTTTGAGTGCAGTCTTTTGGGATCGGGCAGATCACTTAGTGATGTCATCGACAATCTGGAAGTATCAACTGCATCACCTTCATACACTTTATAGTAATATCTTTACAATCTTATTATTTCTTTCTGTTTCAATTTTCTCGATGGAATCTAATACCTAAACATGATAAGCGAATTTTTACTGTAAAAAGAACATCAGATTGATGCTTCTGATTGAGCACAGGACCACAGGGAATAGAAACAGAACTCGCCAATTGAGCTAGTCGTTAAGATTGTCTCCGTTTATTATGAATCCCATGGCATAGCCGAAAGTAACCCCGATCATTAATGCCACCTGGTGCAAAGAAGTGACTGATGCTGATATCACCCTTGGCGTCACAGAATATATGTATTGGGGAACCAATCCGGAATTTACTCCAACACAAAAACCCAAACCCAGTCTTGCTAGTAGGATCGTCCAAAAGTTTAGGGATAGTGCTTCTACTGTCATGAACAGTATCGAGAGTACATCCAGTAGCATCATCAGCTTCCTTGCTAACATCTTCTCCATTAGGGGTTTTATCATGTAGGATCCGAGAATTGCAGTTAAAGGGAGTGCTGCAGTCAGCACGGATATTCTGAGCGTAGTTTGATCTAATCCATATTCATTAACGTTCCCAAACAGTCTTTAAACGCAGGATATGTTGACCAGCTGGTATCCAAACATGAAAGAACCCAGAGTTGCGTTCAGGGCGACGTAGTACACCTCACGTTTGTTTTTTATTCTCATTCTAATGTTGATATTTCTGCTTGCTTATTTTTATAAATAAGGAAAAAATGGGGAACCTTCAGATAAAACAGAGTTTCGATTGTTTTTTACGCTAAAAATTATTTTGTTTGAAGAATACGACGTTGAAAAGCAGATCTGAAGCTCATCAGAAAGGAATGTTTCATTGAATCCTGAGTTTTGGACTAGTATTTTTGGAAAGTTCTCCAACAAGTTGGAAAAACTGAACAGAATATTAGCAATTATTCATAACTGAGATAATGGTCATGTGTTAATATTATTATCCGAAGTTCCAACTATGAATAAACCAAAGCATAGTAATTTCCAACAGATATACCAAAGAGCCTTTGACTAGTTGTCCAAAGTGCCTCCGACCGATAAAAATGATAAACCTAGGCTATACATCAGTCTTAAAACATCCATGAACTCCTAATAAATCATTTCATCCACAAAAAATGCTATTACAAATAACAATCCCTAGCAAGTTAGGAGAGACTCTCAAAAAAAAAATTCGGGCATGAGTCTTAAAAAATCAAGAACTTCACGGAGAAGCGTATCCGATATCAATATCAATGCTGCTAAAGTTAGAATATCTCACCGTAAAAGCTAGCATAACAGTATTAGAAGCAATTCTGGTAGAATTTTGGAAAAATAGGGTTCCAAATAACTTCGTAGACATGATAGACAATCCCTAGTCACTCTTCCGATGATTAGTCAAATTTCTTGTAATAAAATAGAGGGATAAAGTAAGAACTAAGGTAGACTGAAACAGAAAACTCTCGTAAATTTCAAAAGTTCAACGACCGCAATAAGTAAAACTTCTCAATACAACAAAGTGATCTTTAAAAAAAACAACGCGTAACTCCTTCAAGGATGGTAAAATTTGAACGAAAACTAATAAAATGGGCTAATGGATGATAGCATACCAATTTTCAAGTGAACCCTACTATTACTTTATTCGATATTTTGTTAAACTCTGACTTTGAAACAAACATCGACATCGATGCATTTGATTATATCGAAAAAGAAAATTAAGATAGAATGCGGAATTTTCTTGATAATAATCATTGAAGATTAAATTTTCGATCAACCGTCCTTGCGCTCATTCTCTTCGCCATTTTATTAATGAGCGATTTTTTTCTCCATATTTTATTCGATCTCAACAAATGTTTCCTTCAGTTTGGTCAATAGTTCGTCAGCGTCCCTCATGCTAAACACAATTGGCGGTTTAAACTTCAAAACATTGCTCTTTGGTCCATCTCTACTCACCAGCACTCCTTTCCCTCTCATCGCCATGATAATATTCTGGGCTAGATCCCCATGTTCTTCCTTGCTTTTCTTGTCCTTAACGATATCAATGCCCAAAAATAGACCATTTCCTCTCACATCTCCAATAAAACTGTGCTTATCAACCATTGATATAAATTCTTACTTTAGGTATTTCCCCACTTAATATGCATTTTATTGCAGGTTTTCCTTCTCAATTATGTCCAATACTGCAGATGTGGCCGTTGCTGCAAGTGGATTCCCTCCGAATGTGCTGAACAAATCAGTACCCCTATTTTTGAAGCTTTCAGCGATTTTGCGAGTTGTTACTACCGCGGATACTGGAAATCCGTTTCCCATGGGTTTTCCCATTGTAACGATATCGGGAACAACATTATAATATTAAAATGTCCAAAAGTGTGATCCCACTCTTCCAAATCCAGTTTGCACTTAATCTCCGATTGTTACTACATTTTTCTTTCGAAGGACCTAATAAACCTCCCGATATAGATTTTGTGGAGGAATAATCTGACCACCACAGCTCTGCATGTATTCGGAGATAAAAGCTCCGGTTTATTCTGAAAGCATTTCCTCAATATACTTGGCATAATCTTTTGCTGGTTCTTAAGAATTTTCAAGAATTCCACGATAGGTGTCTGGGGGTTGTGCAACTTGAACATGCTGAGGCTTTTTCATCGAATCTGTCCACTTATATGGACTCACTTCAATGCAAGACTTTGTGATTCCATGGTATGCATTATCCAAGCACATAATTCCGGATTTACGAGTGTGCCAGTACGCCATTTGCATTGCCAAATCATTAGCTTCTGAACCTGAGTTTACAAAAGTTACAACACACAGTTCAGGAGGTAGTTTCTTCAGCAACTTTTAGATCGCAATGTTGAGTTAGTCATACAAAAAGCGACTATTGGTTAAGAGTATTCCCAACTGACTCTGCATCCTGCGAACATATTCAGGGTGACAATGACCAATATGTGAAACGTTGTTAATGCAATCAAGGTTTTTCTTGCCATTTTGTTCATATAAATAGCATCCTTTTGCATTTTTTAATTTCAAAGGACTGTCAGAGTAGAAAATTGTCATGGCCGGGTTAAGAGAGCTTTTTCGCTTCAAAACAAATTTACTAACGTGTTCTGAATACTATTTGTGCTTCTCCTAGTCTTGTTCTGGTTGATGGTCCATCAAATCATTTTTTTCAAATTCAGTTTTTTTCGTTTAGGAAACTTAGGGGTTTTACTGATTTTGATGAATAACTTTGTTCCAAAGAGTGATCATTTGGATGTTGGCAAGATAATTCATTTTCCGAGTTGACTAATTTTTTATTTATATAATAGAACCAACTCGATTCGGTAAAAACTGCACGAACTGTTCTAATATACTTTTCAAGGTTTGACCAGATGAAAAAAACGATGAAAAGATCGTAGTAAAGTGTTTTCAGGAAACAAAACCATAAATTAATATTTTTTGAATATTTCCCCCCATTTTTGCAAGGTCTTTTTCAATTAAATAGTGGTTGGATAAATGTTGCATTTATAATGAAATTTATAAATGAAAAAAATATAAAACATAATAAAGAGCAGATTATCGTCACTGAACATTAAATCCCCAATAGCAAGACTTTTATTCGAGGGTATCAAGGGTCATTTTTCCAGGAACCAATATCCTAAACCCTACAATTACTACCTAAATATCGCATCCTTTGTCGGGACATTTGTCATTGCCCGATGGATCCTCTAATTTCGAAATACTGAACTCTAGAAGAAAGGCCACAACTGGCTAATACCAAACTATATCTACAAAGTTCGTTAATAGAGTCATTTGTACTGGGAAACAGTCAGAGTTGCTCAAGGTCTCCCTACAACATTTACATATTACAAATGGGATGAGAACCTGATGTATGAGATAGATCGATCTGGCAAACAAACTCCGTTTCACACTCATCGAGGACTGTAGGATTCAAGAACATTTGCCTCACCTTTGCACTAGTATATATTTCCAGCAACGCCCTAAACTCACAGCAGAATTCTACAGTATATGAAAAATATTGACAACCCCTACGATCTTTTCAATTATTTGAGACAGAAACCAGTCAACATGGGAGATTGGATCAGAGCAGGCTACTACTGTATTTATAGAGGACTGGGTTTGACAAACAGGTGGAGATATGACTAATTTGTCAGTAAACCGGGAATTTACTATCGTTGGGAAAAACTCAAATATGCATTCAGATTGGAAAGAGATCGATAGAGACTGTATGAAACTTTAGAGAAGATTTAACTCAGTTTCAGTGATTGTTTGACTTTTTTGTTTTGGTTTTTGTGAAAATTCTGGATAAACTGAATAAATATCGCGTTGAATTTTGATCAAACAAGCTTTCTATAAGCAAACTTGTCTAATAATTTGGAATAAAATTCTCTATGCCAACATTATTTTGTTGGATCCTTCCGAATGAACTGCAAGAAATAATTAAAATACCCAGTTATATAGGATAAGTTCAATGTAGCCCTAAAAAACCCCTCGGACAACATAGTAAACATTCAACCGAGTTTTGGGATAAACTCTACTCGCACTCTAAAAATACAAACTCAGAACAAACTTTCTGGGATGCAATATGACCAAACAATAATTCGAATTCTACTATACCTATTACTAAAATAAAACACACGGAAGGTTGGCCAAAATTGTCGATAAACTCTAACAAGTTCTTTAAACCGTAAAAAAAGACATAGTTTTCTGTGAAATTGCATAACTTAAAGCCATGAACAATTGCATCCGCAACTATCGTCGAAGAGTTGGTCAACTAAGCTAATTTCAACCCACAAAATTTTCCTATTCAATGTTTGAAAAGGATGAGGAAAATCTTTACAAGCATCTCCTTCTCAGAGAAATTTCGTAAATCAATGACATAACCCAAATTGGTAAAAAAATTGAAAGATAACACGAAATTGGAATGAAAAGCTATGATGACAAGTAATAGGTCAAAAGTGACAAGTTCAGAACACCATATACCAAAATTCTCAATGTTATTGATTAAACTCAAGCATATTGCGGTAAGTAATATGACAATTTTGAAAGGTCAATGTATACTACCATGAATGCTGTTCATATCAATTTTCATAAATTTACCGCCTACGTTAACAAATGGGAAGAAATAGCCTCCTTAAGAGCATATTAGTGCAAAAGCAAGCATTAATAAGAAATGTAAGCTAAAATTGGCTAAAAGAAGGATCCTTACTATCGAAATCAAGAGGAATCCCTCGTATAAATACAGTAGGCTATGCACCGACACCTTCCATTTTCCCCAATTCGGCAATAATACCAAAAAATATAAGAAGAGCTAAAAAGAATGTAGCTTTAAAAGAAGAGGAGACTAAATCGGGCCGGAAACCTATCGAATAAAAGAAGAAACAGGAAGGGGATTTTAAAAGGAGTGAACAGATTTATAAATGTTGCAGAATGGTTTGAAGACTTTGATCACGATAAAAAGAGCATTCCACCGAATTCTAAAATTTTATAACTCGATAAAAGACAACTGAGTGCGTATGGGTCTGAAAACCACCATTTCGTTGTGCAGAACTTTGTCATGTAGTAGCAAAAGAACGAATAGAAAAGTAAACCCACTAAATAGCAACTGATCTCACAATGCCCTCCATCCGGCCTTCATTCAGAGTGTTGGCTCGACCATGCGAGGCGCATCTCAGTGCCAATGAAAGTCATGCTCGGAAATCATAGAGAAGCTTATCTAAAAAAACACGCACACTTTGACCTTCACGATTTTCCACAGTCCATGCTCCAGTCAAGATTGGAGTTTTAACACTAACGTCAAACTTAACTTCAAGATATGGATGATAGGCGGAAGAAAGAAGTCATGGAGCGGGAAAGAAGTTTTTAAAGGGAAAATCGAAGAAAAGATTTCTTTCCACTCAATATTGGCCACAAATACCTCAACTAGTTAGAATAATTAGAGTTTCTCATGTCCAAAGTCTGCTCTTAATAATTTTTACCGGTCAAAGTCATCAAAGAAAATAAAGAGCAAGCTTATCAGCGAGAAAATAATGATGCAGTCACTAAAATAAAAACGAAGGAAGGAACTACTTAACAAACAAAAGAAAAAATCGGCATATCGGAGGGAAAAAATTAGACTGGTGAGTAAAATCGAGGGACTGATTTAGATGCTAAAACGAATGAAAAAAACAAAAAATCGAGTCAGGAAGAAGCATAATCTCGGGAAATGGGAATGAAAGAATAAGAATTCAGAATCGAGTCTTGGATGCAAGAGTCATAAGCAAGATCAGATGACAGGTAAACGAAAAAAACCGAAGTAATAGAAGATGCCGTCGATGATTAACAGAAGTACAGGCAGATGACACCTCTTCAAAGGATTACCGAGGTGTTCATTAAATAATTCTAGAGGAAAAGCTAAAGAGAGTTTAACACGAATCTATAATCCAGAACTATCAAAGTGGTATACGTCGAAAATTATTAACAAATTGATCCCCCAAGATTTGCTGACATGACTGACATCCTGAGATTATTTATTATCTGCTAAGAAATAATGGTTTTTCTCTAGAAATTTAATGGATACCAGGATTCCGGCAGAATTAAAGTCTCACTGCTGATTATCAGCAGGAACTTTGATGAAGTCGCTTTCAAAAAGGTTCTAAACAAGTGTTTTCCGGGAAACATGATGAGATATTCAACCTGGCAAGCTAAGAGGAATTACGATAGAGAGAAACTTCTAGCTTTGCAGGTCGGTCTTGCTTACACCTATGTTAAAGGCAGAAACTAAGCGGAAGAATTGAATGAATAAGATTTCATTAAATTTGGAAGCGAAACTTTGGAAGACTTTAACGATTATTTTCGGGAGTGGGAGTAAACATAAACTTAACTTGATTGATTAAATATAAGGACACAAGTACAACAGTTTGAGTCACTTATGCGACTACTATATACTTTTTTCATTGAGCATATCTCTGAGTTGCCGGAAATAGGGTATTATTCTTTTCCGCGTGGCTGCACTATCTTAGAATTGCGTATTTTTGAACATATTTTTGTATATCGAATCCAATGGTTCCTATTTTTTCATAGCCCTTTAAATAAGAGCCTTTAACAGCTTAATGGAGCACTTCTGGGCCTCGAGTATTTTTTTATTGCTTTTAATTAGGCAATTTCTAAAATAAACTCGATCCATCCTTTTTGTATTGGGTGTATGTCTTTCCTCGTCGAC
>JAOWAT010198876.1:0-21461 GCA_028571025.1 Longipedia americana
AAGGACAACGAGATATCCACCGAACTGAGCACCCGAGTGAACAATTTCATCGAACAGTCCTTCCAAATCAAATAACAGTTTTAGTTCAACTAATACGATGAGCTTCTCGAGGAGCTTCCGAATAGTCTACAGTCCCAATATCGCAAAGAATCGAACAATTTTCTATTCGATAATATAGGTTTTCTGGCAAACATGTCTAAAACGACACTTCTACTGTTAGCAGAAGCGGTGACCCGTAAAATAGCCCACCCTTAGTAAATAATCAAAAGGAGGGGGTAAGTTCCGTAATTTATGATTCTTGCCACGGGAGAAATAGGTTTTTCTTGCAACACATCCTCAAAACTTCACGGCAGAACTTTTGATCGTGTGTCAGTAAAGGAGCACGAGAAACCTAAAATTGTATCTTTAGACTTTATAAAGGGAAAGCTTTTATGTTATGATCTCAAATCTGAGGGATACAGTGTGGTTTATAAACTCTAAAGGAGTGATTTACTAAACATTATTAGAAGCAAAGAAATGGATTTCTAACTATTCTGTATAATACGAGATAGAGACTAGTATATGCTTGACTAGAACTAGGTTTATCCCTGTGAAATATGTAATAAATAATACCATAATAAATTCAGCTGCAGTAAACTTCACTTCATGCCGTTCCATCGTCACATCACCGCAAAATATCTACATTACTAAAAAATATTAAAACAAAAAAGAAAATCTTAGTTTAAAAGATTAAGAGCAGAAAGTCAAAGTCTCATTCAGAGGAATTTTAATAAACAGAATGCTTACGATTTTTTAAAGAACGATTTGTCGGAGGAAAAATTTTTATAGGTAATAAAAATCAAGAAAGCTTTCAAACACTACAATATCAGAAAGCGTTATCACCAATAAAGAGACAAAATGCGGCCATCAAAGAGTATTTTTAACTCAGTTGCGCGTAGGTAGAGCTTGAACGCTGCATCTGAGCCAGTGGATTTTATCCCTAAATAAGAATCTCAAAAACATCTGCTATAAAAAATTGAAAATATTATGAGAAAAGGATCAGAGTAAGACAGAGAGAGTTGGAAACAATAATTTTAAATTGCACACAATTATCGTTTCTATTTCCCATGCCATAACATCGATCAACTATCACTAAAAAAGATGCTTAGTCAAGATTAAGAATTAAAAAATTGTCTGAGAATTTCATACAGTGACTGGTGAACAACCATCTTTATTTTCATTATTCCTAATTCTTCATAAATGTTTTTATTTTTTAATGGGGACTTCTTTTCAAAACTGATTTTCTCCTATAGCTACTGAATAGTTTGTTTGATTGGCCAGTAAGAGTAATATTTTATTTAAAAGATCAAATGATATCGATAGCAAGCACTAACATCTTACCATTCTTATCGGGGCATAGGACTACCTTGTAACTAGTATTTTTGCCTAATTACTTATCTCTTTTTACAATTTAAAGCTACTAAAACTGTCTCATTCCAATCACTTCACAGGTATGCCTCGGTCCCATTCCTAATTCTCTACCTTTTAGGACAACTTGATTGTCGGTGGAGACATTCCACAGTTCTGGAATTAACTAAATCTTCTAAAGCACTTAATACTCTGCTAGCGTGATATCTTTTTGCTGATTATCATCGATATTTTTGAAAAACATCATTGCTTTACTGGTGCACCGCCATATTTGTTGTTAAAAATAGATAAAATCGTCTCTCATTAGCTGTTACTTACTTTTTGTTATTTTTTTGAGATCATAAACAGCTGTTTCCTACTACATCACTGCTTTTGGTGGTTTCTTTATTTAATCAACTTATTATAACCGGGATTTCAGTTTTAGGAAACGTGACTTGTTAAAAAAATACTTTTTTTCTCTTTTTACCTACCTTATTTTGGTTTGACAGAAGGTTAGTGAGTTTATTTTGCTCGTTCGATTTTCCTATCTCAATATGAAAGAGAGAGCTTAATTGAACATTATTTATTTCTGAACTTCGAATTCAAAAAATATGTCCGAACGCATGCAAAAGCCGCAAGAAAGCGGATAAAAGCGGAATACTGAGTCATCCAGACCAAGAATAGAGTCACCCTCAGGTAGCTTCGACGAGGAAAACAAATACACCGGTCGCAAGAAAAAAAAAAGAGATGCCTTATCGTATAATTAAAATCATGAAACGCAAAAAGAAATTTAGGTGTAATTGAAGAAAACCGTGGCAATAGAAAAGGAGTTTCAACAATTTTAAAAAGAAATTTACAAAAATCAACAAGATATAAGGGTAAAATCTAAAACTCTCAAAAAAATTAAAAACGATTCGGTAAACCTAAGCAAAATCATATCCAAAAATAAAGTTAATGCGCTGGTTAACAACTTTGCTCATAAAATGAACCGTATGCGTGTCTCAAGAGCCCCCGTAAATATCGAATAGCCGTACGAATAGGAACACCCGATACTAAAGTGGCTCAAGGTCCAATAGGGAATCAGTCTCGGCGGTTTCTCGCTGGTCGCCTGGAGTCTCGCGAACATAGTCCAACTGACGACACTAGTCTTCGTCTTTTCGATTCTCTTTGCGTTCCCCGAGACTTCCAATGACAGAATTTTCCTCATTTTGCGAGGAGTCAGTCTGCTGATGTTCTTTGTGGACATGTTTTTCAACTTCACAGTGCAGACCAGCGAAAAGGGGAAGACGGTGGTCTACCTTTGGGAAATCGGGGGTCGCTATGTTTCGCAGGGATTCCTCACGGACCTGATCACTATAGTGCTGATTCCGCTGACGTTCACCGATTCGCAGGTGCTTTCTCTGACTGCCTTAGTGGTGACGATCGTAAAGTTCGGGAATAACATTGCGAGGTTCGAAACATACGAATATCTCATAATTTCGCCCGAAAAGGAGCACTACTACGGACTGATTAAGGTTTTCCTGACCAACTTCATAATTGGCCACTTTCTGTCGATATTCCTGAACCTGGCTGCCAACCTCGACTCCCAGACAAACTGGCACGCCAAACTGTCGATTCAGCACTCTCCGTGGCTCTCCAAATACATTTGGGGCTACTACTGGGGAACCAACATCATGCTGACTGTCGGGTTCGGAGACCTCTCGGCGACGAACGAGTTGTAGGCGGTCGTGCTGATATTCATCGAAATTTTCAGTTGCATAATTCTGGCCTACAACATCAGCAATGTCGGAGCCCTGATTTCCTAAATCCGCGCTGCGGGAGAAGCCAAAAAAAAGAAACTCAAAGTATTTCACAGAATGTCGAAGGACAACGAGATATCCACCGAACTGAGCACCCGAGTGAACAATTTCATCGAACAGTCCTTCCAAATCAAATAACACTTTTAGTTCAACTAATACGATGCGCTTCTTGAGGAACTTCCAAGCAGCATCCAATCCCAGTATCGTAAAGAATCAAACAATTTTCTGTTCGACAATGTAGGATTTCTGGCAAATATGTCCAGAAAAACACACCTGCTACTGGCAGAGGCAGTGACCCGCAGAATAGCCCATCCCTAGTAAATAATCAAGAGAAGAGGGTAAGTTCCGTAGTTTATGATTCTTGCCACAGGAGAAATAGGTTTCGCCTGTAATAATAAATCCTCACGGCTTCACGGTAAAATTTTTGATCGCGTGTCAGTGAAGGAGTATGAAAAACCTAAAATTATATCTTTAGACTTCATAAAGGGGAATTTTTTGAACTACGATCTTAAATGCGAAGGGTACAGTGTTTTTTATAGACTTTAAAGAAGTGAATTCGCAAATATTATCAGAAAAATAGAAATGGACTTTCAGCTGTTTTGTGTACTGAGGGATCGAAGCGAGTACATGCTGGGATAGAATGAAGTTTACCCGTGCGAAATATGCAAAAAATAGTACCACAACAAGTTCATTTGTAGTAGACTACATTATGTTCCATTGCAACATCACATAATTTGTAAATATCTCCATTTGCAAAAAATATCGAAGTAGAAAAGGAACAAGGGAGAGAAGAGACACTGCAGAGATAATATTAACTCCCTTGCGAATCGCTTAGCTACTCAAATGTAGGCATATTGTTATTTAAAAGAGTAGCTTCCAATATAAAAGTTATAAGAGGCAATGAGAATCAGGAAGGCCTTCAAATTTTACACGACAAGAAAATGTTTTAAGCCCTCTAAGAGGTTTTAAAGTTTAGTTTTTTAACCAAATTTCTTCAACATGAAATAAATTTCATTGAATGAAAGCTCGAGAGATGTTTCTTTCAATGGCCCGACTAATAAGGATAATTTGCTCTAAAAAATAGGAGAAATTATAAGAAAAGGGCCACAAGAAACTGACGACTCCTGGAAATAATCACTTTAGGTCGCTCATAATTTTAGGTATTATTTCGCGTCCCAAAACATCGATAAAATTTCATAAAGGTGCCCCACACACCGCAAAAAAACTGAGTTTGGGTTAGAATGGTGGTGAGTAACATCATTTTTTCGCCTTTTCCAAAAGACTAAATGCTTGATCTCTCGACTAATATATCAGACTGCAAGGAAATGAACAGAGGTTTGCAAACACTATATTATTAATGAGATAAATTTGGAAACTTCTTTCCTTATTATTAACTCGATTTTAATGTATTTATTGTTAATTAGTTTTGAAATAGTAAACAAGTCTATTAAATGTTTAGTATGCTGCTAAAAGCGGTATCATCTGATTTTTGCCCCAAATTCCGAAAAATAGTTATAGGATCCGGGGCCTGGAATTTTATTTTACAATATGAATTAGTTCTTTTTCGAAGATTTACTGAAAATTCTGCATCGACTACTGTCAAACTTTGAATTAAAGTATTTCCCGGAGCAATTGATGTTTTATTTACTATTTTGATAGGATCCTGGCCCAGGGACGACTCTGTTTTTTTATGGATCATAGGTTTTTCCTCTTACAATTTTTGAGCCCGGACAGTTCTTGACTCCTGAAATGATGTATTTCCCAGTCTCGTTCAGCGTAGACAGTGAGCTATCTGTTTATAACCCTAAATTTACAATGTCCAGGTCCTGGATTATTAACATATGAAGGCTGTAATTCCTTTGTTTTGCTCCTCAGAGAGATTTTTCTTCTAGGATCTACGAGATCTAGCCTTATGCTGTACTTTCCAGGCTATGGAGTCTAAGAAGCTTCAAAGATACCTCCATTTTTGATGCTCTTTGTATTAATATTACTTACTTATCGACCAATGCCAATTTTTCCACCGATAATTTTGCCTTTGAAGGCAGATTTGATTTAGTACTTGTTGGGTGAAGGTGTGTCGTTTTTTTGGCAAAGGGAAATCTTACTACCCCTCCCAATGCCGGGAGCGGGAGCTTTCCCCATGTAACTAGGCAAATTATAGAAGGAGTCGCATC
This sequence comes from Longipedia americana, assembly GCA_028571025.1. NCBI lineage: Eukaryota > Metazoa > Arthropoda > Copepoda > Polyarthra > Longipediidae > Longipedia > Longipedia americana. The sequence continues at coordinate 5,360 of JAOWAT010198876.1, forward strand.
TAAAGATTAATCTAAGAAAATGTACAGAGTTTTATAGTTTTGCTTAAACCTCCTATCTTTGTAAAATCCATAGGCTTCTTTGGAACTACTATTGTTCATCTGATGTTTTCTGGTGGTTGTCCACGACATTCCTGAGTTATTCATTTGTGTTTAGAAGAATGGTATTCTATTTTATTCTAAAAATCGATTTTTTATTGAAAAAAATTGTTCCACAAGTCAAGCACGAGTCGACAAAAAGAACAATTCAGAAAAAAAATATAGTGAAATTACAGAGCTATCATTCATTTCATTTGTATATTGGTTTGGTTAGACTGATCAGTAAGCCTAAAAAACCACCGAATGCCACTGAAATAAAAAACGATCCGATTAAACTTGTCGCCAGATTGCCTGAGGACACATAGGGGAACGTTTCATAACACCAGAATGCACTCATTGTCACAATGCCCGAACACAGAATTATTGGATACGTTTTTGAAGCATAGTTATGCAAAGTTGTCTAGCTTTTTACTATTACGAACATTCCACTCAGAAAGAAAGGAATAGTCGATAAAAATACTCCCATCCTGCAAAGCCCCAATTAAAAACCGAGAACACCCTACCAAAGGGATGGTCTCAATATGATCAATGTAATGATGCAAAATCCAGTGACTTTTAGTATAGAAAGTATCACTTTTTTCTTTAAAAAATCGTTTACCGCTTCGTTAACAGACTTGGCAGAGGTTAAGAATGCGAACACCATTCCCATCAAGTAAAATGGGGCATGTGAATAGGTGGATTTGAAATAATGCTCGTTTTATTTCGAAACCATTGTGCCAACGGAGGATGGCATAGGAGCAGATATGACGAATAGCAAAATCCAGAACACTGCACATGCGAGCCCTATTAGGGCGGTTCCAATTTTTTAATTCTTAAAATAAACGAATAGTATTAACACATTCATTACGACTAGTTGCATTTAGACTTGAACAAACCAAGCTGGAGAAAAGCATCCTTATGTAAACCAGTTATCAATTAGCAAAAACGATCTGAAGAAGGCATAGTTGCAAACATCGGTTTGATTTTCATAGATGAACCAAATAGGACCCGAATGCAGTGTTGGACTGATAAACCAAAAGATTAAAATCACTGAAACAAACAAAGGATATAGTCTGAAAAACTTTTTCCAAACTAGTTTGCCTATAAAAGGAACCAAATTTTATCGATTTGTCTCGTATCTAAGCAGTTTTCTAGTAAATAAAAAGGCACTAATGAAAAAAAATACATCTGGTATGTAGTAAGCGGCTACTGCAAATTTTGAGTAGAAAGTTGTGTATATCTCATTCTTGAATGAAAAGTAGTTATAGGCACCGAAGTTCCACAGATAGAAAATCTAGCCAAAGATGATCCAAGGTACAGCAATAAGCTTAAAATAACTGAAAGATTATATCTTTTAACTTTCCTATGCTTCTTGGAGTTCATAGAACTTCTTCTAAAGTGAAAATCTGACTTCGAAAGTCTGAGGCACTAATTGTGGCTAATAGTCGTCATCTAGTCTGATTTCATAATTGGAACTCAAATTTATATCGTCATCAGTTTACTCTTAATCGTCGTCAATGTTTCTACACTGTTGCCTCCATTTTTTCAGAGAATACAGCAATCCGTAAAATATTGTGACTCCAAATAGGCAGTACAAAAATACTGCCATAAAGGTTGAGTTCTTTTATAGAACAGGGATCACAAAATTCATATCGACAACATTTTTCAAAGTGCCATTAAATACATTCTAAATGATGGTTTCTGATTTAGTTTTTGAAAGTTACATCCGAATTAATTCATGTCAGACTCTGAGCATTAGTCAGCGAAGCAAAAGCCAAAGTAAGTGGAGCGAGGATCCTAATAGCTATCTATGTCGATTTCGACAGTAAAGTATTCCAAGGTTTCCTTTTCTTGACACTAGGTTGGTAAGCCGAGATCATTTAGAGTTTTTCCTGAGTACAACATGTAAGGGGCCATGGCAATTGAGACTGAGTTATAAGTTATCTTTTACATTCGGTTTTATTTTTGATGTAGATCTAAGACAAGTTGGCTAGTTTCCTACGACATTCTAAACTAGAGGCAGTAATTTCGTTCAACAGAGCCAGACAGGTTATTAGAAGGCAAATGATAGATTTCTACATTTTTTTTATTATGAAAAAAACAAAAAAATTGATAAAAACAGATATAATATATTGTATCGAGCAAATGCTGTAGGTGTTGAATGAAGAGGTTGGGAAAATTGGCGATTTTCCATTTGAAAAAAGGCATGCTGTTTACTATTTGATGTTGAACTTCGGGGAGGATATTTAGAATATGAATAAATACAAATATTCTATAAAGGAAAGTAATTTAAGAGATGCAGAAGAACAGGTATGTTTCTAAGCTGGACCTGAAATTTCTAGATATGAGATTTTTGACAATTGACAACAGTGATCAGAGTATCCTTACTTCGGTTCGATAAAAGCACAATAAGTCGTTAAAGCTACCTTCACTCTATCAGCATTCTACTGATATAACTGCTTTGGATTCCTTGTAAAACTTTTCGATGAAAAAAACCAAAAGAAGAGTAAAGAGAAAGAGCAAAACATTGCTCTAGCAGGGCAGAATGTAGTCAGAGCTGGTATCGGATAAGGCTCAAATAGAGAATGAAATTGAGAAGTACAAGAAAAAGATAGAGATTGCCAGGAAGTAGAACAGCGTTATCCATCAGGAGATCGTTAGTTTGTATCGGAATCAGCCTTATGAGAGGGAGAAAGAGAAGCCTGTTAAAAATGTCAAAGAAATAGAAATTTATTCCTCTGATAAGGTTAAAAGCTTACCAAGCGGTAAACACAATGTTGGCAACTAATACAAATCCAAAAATGATCGGTTTTATGAAAACTTGTACTCCTCTTCGAATAGAAATTACAGATAAAGATGCAACGATTTGATGGAAAAATTTGCTGCCAACAGCATGCATAAGAATTTCGAACACTATCTCATAAGCAAAAACAAGCGAGTGCCTGAATTTCTCAAAAGGATAAGGTGATTACTGTGGAATAAATTTGTAATTTTTTTATTTATGAACAAATATGTTGGGGGAATCCGTATTTCCGTGGGGATGAATAAGAAAAAATATTTTATTTTTATATTTTTTAAAACTAGTCCTTCGCAGTAAGAATGAGCGAAGTTGTGATCAAGGTGATCGGAAATTACTCCTATCAAACTTCGCGTTGTTTGGGGTAGGGAGTGTATGGTAAGGTTTACGAGGGGACTGAAAGAGAGACCAAGTAGAAAGTTGCGATAAAGAAGATCGATCTTGCAACCTTTACCAATGACAAATATTTATAAAATGCGATATTCTCCTAAATTTACTTGCTAAAGAGATTCAACCACCCGAACATTGTGAAATTCAAGGACGTGCTAAGTTCCAAAAACAGTCTTTACATAATAACGGAATTCTGCAAAAGCGGAGATCTCAAATAGCTGATCAAGCGCAAGCGTTTTAAGGAGTAGGAGGTGTTCTAGGTGATAAGACAGATAATGAATGGGTTCACCTAGCTTATTAAGTAGAAAATTATCCATCGAGATCTAAAACCTGCTAATATTCTTATCCATGACACTGTCTATAAAATTGGAGACTTTGGATTTGCGAAGTATGTTGACAACTTTGGCTCCCAGATGCTCAAGTCTTGTGTTGGCAGTCCCATCTATATGGCACCCCAAATCCTTGAAAGAACACAATATACCACAAAATGCGATATCTGGTCTATGGGCATCATCTTCTATTAAATGATTTTTGGATACCCTCCCTGGAAGGCTCGTGACTAGTATGAGCTTCTCAGGGGAATTAAAACCATTCCCATTTCTCATATCATCAAAAGATAAAATTTGTCTTCAAAGGCCAGCGATTTTCTCAAAAGAACTCTTGCATACAGCTAGTAATAGAGAATTGGGTGGAGCTAACTCTTCGATATGTTTAGCCCCAAACTTTAACCCAAAAATTAAATAATTTAGTCAAAAAACTACACTGCAACCAATTCGAGTAACAACTTAGTATCGAATGCTAAAGATCGCAAGCGCATAACGTCAAACAACAACTGGGTAACTTCTCAAAACGCCAGCAAAAACAACTTAGCAGTGAACAATCCTACTAAAACTGAAACGCTGAGTAGAGACAATAGCCAATCTCCGATAAACTCCTCGGATCGTAGGAATAGCTTGAACGGATATCCCAATTTTGCGATAAATAACAATACCAGTACGAATATGAATAACAATGTCAATTCGAACGCGAATAATAATTCAAATGTGAATCCTAACTCTAATGCTAATATGAACACTCCTAATACAATCACAAATGCCACTGGTTCTAATGGTATAACCGGTATTCCGTTGGAAAACGTCAATATTTGGAGACAGTTCTGCATCTATTACAGTTTTTTTTGCGTTTAATTGTTTGTAAAATATAGCTATATCAAAAATACAGTTGGATCTCATGAATAGTACGGGAAGTTGCTTCTGGCTCTCAGCCTCAATATCAAAAGTAGGAGCATCCTCTGCCTATCGAGTATCGGACTCAGCTATAAGTAACTCTTCTTTCTATGCAGGTAAAATAAGAGCATTGAAGAGTTGTACAGGAAAATTAAACTCTAGCACGAAAGCTATGAAACTCTTTACAATGATATAGTCTCCCAGTTGGAAAGATAAGGTTGTTACAGGAAAATAAGAGACGACATTAACGGAGTGATCGGGAGGAGCGACGTGATTAATGATTAAAAGATGGAAAGAATGGAAAGTACTAGTTATTTAATAGATAGGTCAAGTTGTCAAAGTTGCACATGAGAATGCGCAGGTCCTTTCTTAGGAAGTCAGGAGAAAGGGGAAACACCTTCAAGATTTCACGATAGTCTAGGTTTTAGACTTCGTATTGGATGTGTTGTCTTTGGGAATCGGCAAAAACAAGGCTTTGAAGTAGTTGAAAGAAAACCCGAGATGTGATGATTAAGACTTGAAAGATTACATATCCCGAGTGATAAACAAAGTTGATAAACTATCAGCGAATTTTTGATGGTGACTTGTCTTTATTAATATAAAAATCCACTACTTACTGTTTGAAATTCATAATCAATCAAACACTATGAGTTTGCTTTTGCTCTCTATCATGCTGTTCAAACCTCTCAAACTTGAGTCGATTTCGACACTAACATTTTCTTTGCATAGTGTTTTACCGATGGTCATCTCCCCTCCGTCAAACTCGTCAGTGGTAACCTCAGCGATGGTCCTCCTTCCTCCTACCTATTTATCCTGCAACAATATCAGAATATAGTTGCCGACTGCGAAGGATAGTAAACGATGTGATTTTATGAATAAGGACTGTCTTTATTTGGTGTGACAGTTATACTTGAAAAGGTAGTCTCTGTCAGATGTTGATTCGATGTAGTAGATCAGGAGTTAACCGTCACTAACACATGTTTTTATCTGAGGCTAGAAGTTGATTGCGTCTTCGATGTCCATTTCGTTCATTCCTAAGTTAATGCTCAGTTTTGTAATTTCTGTCACAGAATACTTTGTTTCTATCAGTTAGCTGATGTTTTTTCTGGGTTTTTCTATTATTTTTTTCCATGTTCCGATGCAAGTAGAAATCTCTTTTTTAAAGCTCTGGAACTACGGATCGTTGGTACCTTTCTCTTAGGGAACGATCATGTCGTCAATTTAGAGTAGCTTTTCCATTTTTCTAAAGTTCAACTAAAGCTAAGGGTTAGTTTTTTGAGTTTATATGCAAAGGGGTCTAAATTAGGGTTATTATTTTTGCATTTTTCTGGTCTAGTTAGTTTTCGAGAAAAACATCTTTAAATGCTACAATTTGAATTTTCTCTAATCTTTAAGGAAACTATGGAGGCGATTGTAATCCACGGTGTACTTATTAAGATAGGACTTGGCATTTTCGATTTAAATGTCATTTTACTGTCCTGTCTTGATTGATGCTGAGTCACAAAGAGTAGGTACATTTGTTGAGCCAGACCAGTAGATTTCTGATGTCAAACTTTGTTTCTGTTGATTAAACCAACAAAACTTCAGTCATATTGTAAAGCTGGTTGATTTGTGAATTTATTTCCTCAATGTCGCCTTAGGAAATCCCAAATATTTGGAATCTTTCAGAACAAATCATGTTCCTGACACGACTCAGTAAAATGGTGGCTCTTTCCAGACTGCTCTGTGTTGACTCTAAAATCAAATCATGAAGTTTTGCAAACAGAGTTGTCAAGGTTTCATCCAGCTTTTGAGGAACTTTGCTGTCGAACAAGGTTTTTGAGAGAAAGTTGTTTAATGGTCCTGATATTAGACCGAGATTGAGATATTGGAATAGCTCTTAGCATGGGTTTATCTCTTTTTAAGAGCCTATTTTAAGGAATGCACGTACTTGGATCATCGATTTCGGCCATTTTGGAATTATAGTGACTAGAAATCTATCTCAGTTGCATCTACATTGCTCCGAAAGTTCCTTCCACAAAATTCAAAAGTTAGGAGATGTTTCCAATAATACAGTGAAATTTAATGATATTTTCATAGTAATCGTGGAGAATTTTTGACTAGTACTCCACTAAGTATAACTTAACACTGTCCTCTGCATTTTCGCTTAAGATAGCTCTGAAAGAGTTATCATAATGAGTTTCTTTGACTTAAAAATTTTTAAGTTTGATTTGCTCGTAATTAATTTCAGCAACTGGAATGAACCCATTCAGCAAGAACAGTGTTCGATTCTTTTCCGAAGACAAGAGAAACATAAAATCAGAGCTCAACTGACTGAAATAGTTGATTTTGATGATGGCATTTCTTTCTAATTAATTTTTTAAATACTTGTTGCAGTTTTTGTGTGGTGATACCGGAAGGATCAGCTTCCCTTAAATTGAATTTTTTTGGAACGGCATGAAGGAATTTGGATCGAGTTTATGATAATTGGCAAAAATCAAAGATCGAATTTCATTTGAGTGCATGCCATCGACTACAACGACCTTTTCTCCATTCTCACTCTTTACTATCTTCACAGTTCCATCTGTCATCCCGTAAGCGATGTACTGTGCTTAGTTAAATCTGATAATTACAGTCTAAACTGAATGTTATTGCGTTGATGGGTCTTTACTACTCGTCCTGAAATACCTGGGCTGCTTTGTAGCTGATCCTGAAAAGGGAAATCGCTTGGTCCATCGTTACTAATGCTAGTAGATCCATGTTTGGAGCCCATTTTGTCATTATTATTTCTGAGTTTAGGGGTTTCTATAGATTTATCGCAAAGGTTTTTTCCTCCTCCATTTTTTCTGAATTTTAAATTATAAAATCAAATCTCTTCGTTAAGCATGACAAATATAGCAAAATGCAAGAAAAACGAATCAAACAAACTTTCAAATCACGATCCAATTTTTCTCAAAAGCTTAGCTAGTTCCCAACGATTTAAATCTTGAATCTACTAATTTGTTAAACCTAAACCGATGAGTCTTTATCTCATTTGATTTGAGTTTAATTTTCTAATGTCGGTGTTCTTTTCCGCTTCGACGGCTTGTTCACCCACTTCTTATTCTTTATTGTATTACTGCTTTTCCCCTTCTTTCTTTTTGTCACCTTGCGACATTCTTTTGCTAGTTGAGAGATAATATAATTAAATGTAATATTAGGAATAACGCAGACAATACTATGTCAATCATCGTCTTAATTGTCATCATCCTTGTCGTTTCCAACCAAACTCGCCATCTCTTTCTTTCTTTGCCAGGCACCTCTCTCACGCTGCGTGTATTTAGCCAGTGTTACACTTTTGTCGAAATTATACTTATAAGGTCCGATTTACTATTCGTCGTTCAGTATTCTTAGCATTCGATTGAAAACCTTACTGATTTCTTTTTTCTCAGCCTAGAATTTCATCAACTTTGTTTGTCTTTACTGTCTTGCATATTGAGTATCCTCTTACTGACGAATTAGTTTGACTAGGTCCCATCGAGTTTTGTCTTTCAGCTACTAGGCAGTGTACCCCCTTTTCATTAATAACTACTGAGTTTCTTATCGTTTGAGTTTCCTAAGATCCGAATCTGTTCCAGAAACTTTGGCTTTTTCTGGTTTCTGCTGCATGTCTTCTTTCTCGGTTCTTTCCTTCTGGGGTTTCTTGATGAAACTATACCCGCCATGCCCGTTAGTTGGGTCAGCATGTCCTATCAGATCAATCTTCGCATTCCCGTTTTTAAACGCTGCGAAGGATTATGTTAAGTACCAGCTGGTTAGCTGTAGCTGATCTTTGATCATCCTTGAGACTGCGAATTTTTCTAAGCTGTCGATGTGTTGCTTAAAGAAAATATTTAGAATCTGTTTCAGTTTTTCAGTATGTCTCACCCTGGTGATTCCCAGCTAATCCAGCTTGACAACCGAATGCTGCATGCTTTCATAAATGGCCACATCCTAAGGAGTCAGTCCACTTTATTTTTTCCGATCATCCGGTTTTAGGGTATAATTTTTACTATCCTACGCATGAGTTCCAAGACTTTTCAAGACTTTCTTGATTACGGCTTCATTAACTCCTTCAAATATGGTTCTAAGAGCATCGATATGAACTCTTCCTGCAAGATTAATTGTTCTCAAGATAAACGCGCGCATGTAATTGGCCATGAAGCCTGTATTGACGTTGCGAGAATCAGGATTGAAAACCTCAACCTTTGGTTCGACCTGTCCAGCTGTGTAAAGGTTATCGATTCTTCGAATTACCCATCGATCCTCATCTCGAACAAGCAGGAAATCAGTCGACCTGTTTTTCTTTTTTACCACCGGAACACTGGCTAACTTGCTCTACATGATCGCAACTCCAGGTCCTTAAGGATTGCCGATGAGCTTCCCATCTTTCTTGTTATCCCATAGAAACACTTTACCATTATCGCCAAAATTAGCCCGAATGTTTCTTCTCCACAGCTAGCATTGTTCTTGGAACGTTTTACTTTCAAACTTCATTGTGTTATCCCTCCTCATTTCAATATCTTCAAAATCTTATTGCTCGATTATGTCTCTTTTGACCTACTCAAGCATGTCGTCTTTTGAAACTTGGAGCAGCATTTTCTAGCACATGCCCACATTTGACATTAACAGTGGATTTTACTCAATGTATTACACCATGATGTACTAACCCGAGCTCAATGACAGTTGGCTTGGTTTAGCAACTTTAGTGTAGGAGGCAACTAACTATGTGTTCAGTGAAAGATCGGATCCTTTAATTTTCAGAGGTTTATGAGGAGCAAGTGAGACTCTTACTTTCTTGTTGAAGTGAAATTCAAATGGAAAGCTATATCTGTGAAAACGTTCGAACTCCTTGGGATTTGTTGTAAACTTAACTTGCAGATATTCAGAGGCAACTGTAGAGTGATTTATCACTTATTTAGAACTAATTCGACTCTCCCGATTAATTCTCTGCTCTAATGTTTAATTGTCGTCGTCTCCTTCACCTCTCAAATCTCCAGCATTGCTAATTTTCAAGGACATGTTTTTTGTTCCACCAATTGCGGATGCTGATACCATTGATATATCTTGTGCCAAATAATTCTGATTCGTCACACTTAAATTTTGCTCGGTCATCCGACCGTCGTTTTTCTTGAACTTCTTGGCTTGGACTGTTTTCTATAGTGTAGTGTTTAGTTTTGGGAGAAAGAAATTCGGATTTGCTAAGTCCAGTTCGATACGATTGTAGTCATCGATGGATTTTGTATGAGCTTACTACATCGCAATGTAAGGATTTATGTAAGATAAATTTTTGATGATTTTCTCATTGAGAGTACCTTCTGGATTTTGGTTGGTAGCGTCTTGTATGGTTAGGTTGAGTTTGTTTGAAGGTGCTGTTTATTTTGGTTTGGGTTTATTATTTTTGAACTGTCCCCATAGTTTGTGTTCGGGTGATGTGTCTTTTTATTAATTTTTCTCGTTGTTTTCTTATTATTGAACCACCTTATCGTCGTCATCGCTTTCATACTCCGCTATGTTCTCGTATTGTTTTTCAAGACGGTAAACTGACTTCATAAAATTTTACTGGAAACTTGGGTCTTTCAAAGAGTAATTTTAAATCTTTTTTTTCGGGATTTTTTGAGGTTGACGACTTTGATACATAAAATATTATTTTTTGGAATCGCCCATTTTGACGACCATTTCCTCCAGTTCCTGTTCGGTCATCAAATTGTTTTTTGCCCCTCCGAAATCCTCTTACTCTTTGTTTTCCCAGTTCGATAGAATCTGGCCGAGTTCTGTCCTATTGTCAAATTTTGAGGAAAAACCAATTGAAACTTGTCTCCCTCCATAGATGACTTTGTTGACTTACTCATCGATCATGTTGCAAAATTGAGGATCAGAGTTTAGGTAAAGATCAGTCATTCTAAAAATGGGCATTCTTTTTTTATTTAACCCCAAAACCTTGAATCTCGGAGGTTGATATGTTTCATATTATCTCTTGCGTTTTCCAGGATCAAGTCCTTCTTCATAGTCCTCGTGATCTTACTGAATCATTTCCATTTGGCTTTGAAAATTACTGTTCAGGCCAGGTTGTAGTACTCTTTCACGAGCTTATTATCGATTAGGTTTTTTTTTGGCAGATTTTTTTGTTGATTATTTGTGATGCACGTTTATCTCCTCGCTCATAAGGTTGTTGATTTCTTATCGTATGATTGCACGATTTGCTTCGTCTCCGACATCCTCAAGAAGCTACTCGTAATTATAACTTTCCGAGTTTTCGTCACTCATTTTTTTTATATTGAATATAAATATTGGCAACTCACATTTAAAGGGGCGGTGGTTTTTAATTTCCATTTAAACTAGAGACAAAAGGCAATTTACCCAAAAAAAATGTTACAAAAATTGGACACAAAACCTTGCTTGAATCCGCATATTAGGGTTCCAGAAGTGTTGATATTGATGGCAATGCTTGTTATTTTGTTGATTATGGGTTTTGTGAGACTTCGGATGCTATGAAATAATGTTAATGAAAAGCTTAATAAGAATATGGAGTATAAATAATAATGAAAAATCGAGCATTGATCGATAAATTATAACAAATAGTCTCTGATCCTTTTCGTAGAAGAGTTTTCGACTAGCCCGTCACAAGACTTAACAAAAAGGTACTCTGAAATCTATTCAGAAAAAGCATCTCATTCAATAGTAACGCAATACCTAGATCTAGAGGGAAAATCACTTTCTTTACTAGAGACTCCAAAGGATAAAGCAGAGAGGTTAGCACAAAAGATCTCCAACTCAAAACCACAGACGGCAAAAAAGAAAGAGTAAGCATCAGCACTAGTCTCGAGATCGAGACAAAACAGACCCAGATGTTCTTTTTAAAGGATTTACGGTCATTGATGAGGTCAGATTCAAGGTTAAGATCACTTTTGGCAAATAAAGTGGGTATAGAATGATTGCTAAAAATTAGCATACTGTTCTTGTCCTGTAAATTCCCAGGGAGTAGTATACAGTGCTTCACGATGAACAACTTGAAGGAAACCCGTGTAACATTTTCCAATATATCGAAATTACCAAAGAGGGTATCCAAATCAAAATGTAAAGAAGTAGAGCTAAATCCAAAGGTAAATCTAAAAATCACTATCACTCCGATAATAAAATATCAAGGTACAAAAATACGTAACCACTTAAAAACAGTCACTCTCCATAAGGCACTAGACTACCTTCGATCAATCAGAAGCGGAGGTTCAAAACGGCATAGAAAAATTAATAATTTTTTTTTGATTGATCATTTTTGTTGGGTTTCCTTTATACAAAGTTGGTTTAGTCACAAAACTATATTATTGGATTTTTTCTATCGCACTGAATCCAGATTGGGGTCATATACTCCAGGACCGACTTTTGGTCTTATGCAGGTATTATCAAAGCGAGCCTCTCTGCCGCCTCGATATCCAGGATTCCTGTTAAAAGTTTCTTTGACAATTGAGCTTTTGTTGGCATCGTAAAAATTATCGACTCCACCGGAAGCGTTAAGGCTTTATTTTCCAAACCGATCAAGTTTCGACACAAAGCTGGAGGTATCTGGGTGATAACATGTAAATACTTTTCTGTTTTTTCGGAGGAATTTGACTTATCGTGGAGTTAAACTGACTCTTGACTGTTTTATTATTAGGTTATTTTGTATTCAAACTGGGGTCAAATTTTGTCTATTCGATCTTAGCAGATTCATACATTTAGCGTTTTATTTTGATGCATTTCTGCTTTCTCTTTTTTCTCCCATCGATCTTGTACGAACCCGGACCCGGTCCATCGTTCTGAATAAGACTGTGTAATTTACCGTGGCTTGTTTAGAGTCTGGTATAAACCTTTTGGTGCCTGATCCAAAGATTGGTGGGTAGTTGCCTTTGGGTTCTGATTTTATTGATTATATTCCTTTCATTTTGTAAGTTCCTGGACCTGGTCTATCCTCGCTGATTATTTTGTTGATATTTCGATCTTGTTTCGGAATAAAACCCCCAGATTTGAAAATATCGTCAATACTTACCGCGCTATAACTACCAGGCCCTACAATTTCGTTACATGCACTAGAATACTCTTTGAATCTCTATTCCTTTCCGGATAAAAACTGTAGTTCTGGGGGTCTTTACTATTCACTTTCCTTGAAACAGGATTGCGCATTTTGGTTGTAGTAATAACCCGGCGGTGGGACCTCATCCCCTCTCAGCAGTTTTTCTCTTAGAATAATAACCTCCAGACAGAGATCAGAAGGACTGATCATATTTCTTTCGATCGCCGAAGACTTAACGATTCCCCTTTGGTACATCATTCTCCTCTCTTCCCTCAGTTCTTCGTCCAAACTGTCATCTTTTGGTATCACAAGATCTCTTTCGTCGGCTGGATCAATATACTTCTTTTTGTGCTCGGGGTTTATCTTATGACAAATGACCTTTTTTTTCTGACTTTCAGTGTTCAGGTTATAAGTTCCTGGGCCAACGTTGGTGTTTTAGTGGTCTTCCTCGTGCAGAATTAGAATGCCAGGGGCGAGTTATTCGTACACTCTGGTTGCGGATTTTTTGGGAATCGAGGGGATAGAGCTTATTTTTATGTTGGATTGGCTGTTTTAGAAGCGTTTATCGTTAGCTTTGGACTGATCCAAGATTCCTGGGTATATTGGGATATGTTACTTTTCTTAATTTTTTACCTTGCATTGTTATGAAAGGCTCCTGGACCGGGGGTAACAAGCTATTTGTTATTCTATGGAAATCTCTCTCCTTTGCCGAAGGAATATTTATTGTTTGTAGGTTTGACTTTTTATAGAGATACTTCGTAGTAATTTGGGGGAGGGTTATATCTACTGTCCTAGTTTAGAACCTTTTTCTCTTTGGTAAAATGCATTTTGTGACTAGAATCGCAATTTGTAACTATTATTTTTTTTCAGAAACTTATCGCAGAAAAGTTTTTTATCAATAACTAATTGTATATGAACATTACAAATCGGAGAAGTTCTATTCTTTAACAGTAATTACATTTTTACAATAAATCCAACATTCTAAACCGTAATTCAGAGCCCTAGTCTCAGTAACCACATTTATATTGACTACTTGTGAATACCAGGGATAACCACACTCCCAACTTTGACTCTAACCTCTGCATTTGAAACAACTTTCTTCAATTCCTATGCCATTTACCACACATTTCCAGTAATTTTCCTAACAATCGTCCTCTTAATCGCATGATAATTTTTGTAATCGGTATATACTGGCAAATTTCCACTATTTGTTCTTTCCACGTGAAAAGGTAACTCCTATAAAGTCCCAAGAGGAGTGGGATGAGGCTGTTTGAGGTTCTACAAGTCGATTTATGGGTGAAGTTTGTATACTAAAGGTTTGGGAGTTTGTGTTTCTTTTACCAGCCTATCAAGTGTACTCGGATGGAGATTGCGGAAGTGTTTGTGTTCAGGACGAAGCAATTGGGATGCAATTGTCACGATTTTACTTTTGGTCATTGTTGTGGTTCACCGTAAGTGATGATTAAATAAATAACTATATACGAAATGAAAATAAAGTAAAGATTCAATATCTACAGTAGGTAAAATCATTAAAAATCAACTGGAGAATCCTCATAGAGCACTTTGAAAAGTTTGTCTTTTTTTTCCTTTGGCAGTTTACGAATGACATCCTAATCAGTCATTCGAATCTTGTCTCGTAGCTGTTAAACTGCTCTGTTTTGGGTCAGAGCTTTGTCTCTATAGTCAACTAATTTCGTCATTTCTTATATTGTTGTTAGTCTTGTGATCATTTTCATGTTCTGCTAAAAAAATATTAGGAATTTTCTGTGGGGAAGTTAGAGAATCGAATTGATATCTAAAGAGACACTAGGCTGAGGCTCTTCTTGTGGGAAGGATATCCCAGGAGGTGATAAACTTTACTATACTTCGATTTTCGAAGAAGGAGGATGTCTGATTAAACTCTGATAGGAGCTATTTTGAAACTCATTCCATTTTCTAGCTTGCTCCAATTTTTTTTCCTAGTGGAAAGCTGTCATTACAGCAATGTCATTTTTGGCCGCATTGAAACTAACATTGCTTGAAAAACTCTGTTGAGACTGTCTGTGCTACTCCTCAGGCTTCTAGCGTTTGATTCCATGCTTATTCAAAGTTTAATTCAATTTTTGAGTATATTACTATCGAATAAACTTCAAAGTCTCAGTGAGTTCAAACCGTTAATTGCTTATTCTTTCTTGAGTAAGTTTATCCGTATAGTCGCTGATTTGTTATTCAGTCATTTTTTAGTTAATTTTCGCATCATTACTATTTTTGTTGAAACAAGCATTGATCCTCGAGTCATTTTGAGTTCCTTGTTTCTTCTAATCAGAAATTTGTTGTTTCCACTTTTCATATTACTTGGAATAGAAATTTTCAGTTTACAGATCTTTTTCGGGAAATGGATAGTCACGAGCGAAGGAGGGTTTTGGTTGTTTAGTGCGAATTTTGTCAGTATATAGTTTTTTAATCAAATTTGATCTCTTTTTCTATTCCAATTTTAGCTAGTTACTCAAATTCTGAAACTCTCTTTCTGATAACAAGCTCTCTATATCGCTATCGTTGAGCTATCTCATAGAAACAAGTCACCTATGATTCTAAAAAATACAACTGACAAATATTGCAAATATAATTATAAAACAGGATACGGAAAATTCTCTCTATTTGATGTCAGCGTAAATCAATATCAGCATTGGCTGTACGGGATAGGAAGACCCAAAACTTTACACTCCCATCTAAGTCAAATTTCACCTGAAGGAATAGAAAGTACAGTGTTTTCAATAGTCAGCTCAACAGCATTACTTAGTAAGTTAGGGTTAAATCGGGGAAAGGTACTGCACCATTCATGCTGTGTGAACTCCCGACATTGGACTTTGAGGGAGTGTAATGGAAGATTACTAAGCAACCCCACTACAAATATGGCGAACACAAACATAACAACAAGATCTACCACTGGGCAAACTTTAAGGAATAATAGACGAATACACTTCTAAAGAAGATGCAGAAGGTGTTTCATAAAGCAGCTGTGCTCCAAAATTAGTGTTGGCTGAAGTTTCAGTTCTATAATATTGATCAGATGGTGGATCAAGTTACAAGTAACCCTACTGATGGAGGGAAAATTGTATCGAGTATCTTTGATCATTTCAAACTTTAGGGGAGATTGAAGACGGATGAGGAGTTTGTGCGAATTTTGAAATAGATGATCAATGGTGTTAGCCCCTCCTTCAATGAATCTCCTGTGATGGCGGGATTATAGCTTTTTCAGGAAATGGGAGTCGACCTCTAGTACAATCACAACTAATTTAGACTGTAATCTTTTGAAAATTTGAATAAATAGAATCAAAACTAAATATTTTCGAGTGTTCGTTACCTTTAAGATCCTGATGATACAATTATCAAGAAGTTCCGAGAGTGCAAATAAGATTTGGTCATCTACATCACTATCCCCGGAATTACTTGTATTACGATAAAGGGATAGGCCAGGATGTGGGGATTGCTGTTTTCCCTGCTGTGATTTGATTGAGTTTGCGCTTTTTGAAAAATCTACAATAATAAAGTCCTCATTTATCATTCCATTCTGGGAACTGATTTCGAGAT
>JAOWAT010199987.1:0-42492 GCA_028571025.1 Longipedia americana
CACGGTATCTCGGTTTGCACAGAATACGATCAGTTTTCGGGGTAGACTTTGCATATGTTAATTAGCTCATACCGATCTTTGATGACGATTTATAGGAGCTCTGGTTTGGATTTAGTTTACTCCTTCATGTCGATGTACATGAGCTCTATCCGAGTGGGTAGTTTATGTTTGTGTTAGCCAGGAACAAGTTCAAGGGGGTGGAAGTAGTTGGTTAGCATTTACTATGAGGGATTTCTTTTGTTTCCTCCCAAGGAGGTTTTGGAGGGAAATGAAGATGCGGTTATGATATATTTAGTATTGGTATTGGTGCTTGGGTTTGATCGTAAGGCGCTGAGAATCTTTTTTGTGTGGGATGCGATGTTTCTGTC
This sequence comes from Longipedia americana, assembly GCA_028571025.1. NCBI lineage: Eukaryota > Metazoa > Arthropoda > Copepoda > Polyarthra > Longipediidae > Longipedia > Longipedia americana. Next base: position 369 of record JAOWAT010199987.1, read on the forward strand.
AGTTTCGAGGAGGAGATCTGCTTCATCGATGACGATTATTTTTGGGGAGATGGGATTGGTTCTGGTGTAGTTAAGGATGTTGGATAGGAGTTGCGGAGTTGATACTAGAATGTCGGTTTTTTCCCATTTTACAGTGTTTGAGACGTTTATTTCTATTTGTTCCTCCAGCTAGACATGCTATTGCTTGAGTTTGAGCTGGGTCTGAATTAAGATTGGGGTTAGATTACTGGAGAGTCTATAGTCGGAGCTAGGTGGCTTATTGGGCCAGTTCTGAGGATATTGAGTCTGTTTTGGAAGTCGATGAGACGGATTTCCCTGTAAATTTGTGTACAGAGTTATTTATTGAGGGTGAGTATGAGTGATCCGTGCTGTGAGTTTGTTTAGACTGTGGGATCCTGATCGGTAAACAGTTGGTGCAGGAGGGGGACCAGATAGGCTAGGGTTTTTCCGGAGCCTGTGGAAGAGTTCAGGAAGACATTTTTGCCTTTTAGAAAGGCATTTAAGGTCTTAAGATTTTTCGATGGTGTACTCTTGTCTGGATTTCCTTTAATGGAAGAAAGTTCCTTCGACCGAGACCTTCAATCAGATAGGGGTGGAGTAGTTTGTTGGATTCGCCGAAGTGTTCACGGACTGTTCTTGAGACAAGCTGAGTCACGGATTATTTCTGGGTGGAGGAGATTTTTATCATAATTATATTCTTATCTTATGTTGTGTTACTTACGTTGCGTTAGAAATCCGAAAAAACTAATTAAGGATATTGAGTAGATCAGTCGGAGGAAGTTTCTGGAAGTTAGCTATTATCCAAAGATGCCTCGTTAAACTATGCCTTTTTGTTTTTTTTTGTTTTTATGACTCCTATTTTTTAGTCCTACTTGAGCTTTGCGTCTAAGTGAATATGATTAGGGATTGGTACTTAATCTCCTCATTGTGGCGCGATCGACAGCATTGTCATAGATTTTAGTATTTCCTAGTAGGTATTCGGTGAAAAATCCGAATACGATTCCGGTTATGAAATAGCGGTTGGTTTTCTTTTTGCTCATTTTTTACAGATTTTGCAGTTTTTCATCTGTTATTTTGAAGTTGTAATAATTGAATTACTGTTTTTTAACTTTGGTGGTCTGGCGAGATGTTGCTTCCTGCGTTTGGCTAGTTTAGGTTTGATTGCTTTGGGGATCCATTTTCGGACTGTTTGAGGACATTTTTTTATCTTTGCGTTTATTTTTCTCCAAATATATATAATTTGATACACCAGTTATTTTAATTGAAATGTGCGATCGTATATAATAAGGATAAAAAACATGCCTGTAGTGTGCGTATGATGCCAACAAATTTTTTTATTTTTTTTTCCGTTGGAGATCATTCGAATAGAATGTTTTTAAGCCTGGGATTGACAGTGACCTTATTTTCCTTTTTCTCCGGGGAGTTGTCTTCGATGATGACTTCCTCGTCGTGTTTTTAATCGGTAACTTTGGAATCGCTGAATAGGGGCTTTGTAAGATCATACTCAAACCGTTTTGATAATCCATATTTTTTCTTTTTTATGTCGGTCATTAGTTTTTGGTAGGTTTTTCCCATGTTCTTTTACTGGGGGTTTTAGGGTACTATTGGTAATTCTGAGACGCTTTCGGCCTATTACTAGCTCTCACGAGCCTCGAAAATGTCATCTGAGTTATTCACGAAGGGAAATAGTGGGGAGTTCTAGAATCTCAGCTCGCTTTAACTGATTTTTGCTTTCGATTTTTACACAAGCATGTCGATTTTGGTGACAAAGCGCTGGATATCTCTGACTTTTTCGTTCGATTAGTTAACAGCTTCGATATCGATGACTATTTTGGGAGAGCTAGGGGAGCTAATTTAGCATTGGCTGAGTTCTTTGGAGTCGAGCATGTTTTAAATTGCGTGCTGATGGAATCCTTCGAAATTGTGCTTTTTTTTGATCATGTCGATTTACTCTTTAGTTTAGTTGTGGAGATTGAAAAGTTCCATTTGTACACTTTTTTCTTCTTAGTTGATTCTGACCAAATCTTCTCGTAGCTTTTTGTTTTTGGGTTGGTTTCTGACTCTGAAGCTGTTTTTGGAGGAGGGGGAGGGAGGTCCTTTCTTTCCGGAGCTTTTGTCTTTGTCCCTAATGGTTTGTTTTTCTAGTTTGTTTTTGAAGTTTTACCGAGTGGAGCTTTTGTTGTATTAGCTTATTCTCCGGGAAGAGACATTAGGGGCGTGGGAGTCAGCGTTGCTCGAGAAGTTGTCAGTTTCACTTTTGGAGGGTAGCAGTTGTTGTGAGGTCGCGGGGTGTGGCTGGTTTTGTGATTTTGTGTTGTTTGAGGGTGGTTTCTTCTTAGGGAATGGCTTTGGTTAGTGGAATTAGTTGTTTTTGGGTTTGGACGGAATTTTGTCGATGCTTTGATGGGGGATGTACTGGTTGACTTTCTGATTTTGGTTTGCCCTTTATTTTCGTAGCTACGTAACTTTTTATTTTAGGTAGCTCTTAAAAACTTAGCTTTTTTTGTGATTGAATAATTAGTTGATTCCGTCTTCATCCTTGGCTTACTTTAACTTTAATGGGGTTTACTTATATTGTGATGAAGGATCAGTTCCTAAACTGCTCCTAGCTTTGAGTTGTACCTATTTGGCGGCTGATTTGTCACCTTCGGCAAGTCTTTGGTACAAGGCGGCTATTTACTAGTTTTCATGATCCCCTTTTTTGTCGCTCATCAGTTGACTGGTAGGCAGGTCTGAGGGTAATCCGAAATATATAACTATAATCCCATAAGTTAAGTAGAAAAAATGGAACAAAGTTTCTTTAAGTTTGGGGCAGCTTAGGCTAACTTAATAAAACCTTCTTAAAATCAGTCTGACTCCATGGCCATTGTGATCATGTGCTCCATTTCGGTTGTGAAGTTCTTAACAGATTTGTAGTTGAGCTAGACTTGGCAGATTTAGTCGATTGCGATGTTTTTCTTGACGAGGTTGTGGAGCATGAGCAGACTGAGAAGGTAGAACTGGACATTTTTGGTGAGCAGGCAGAAATCCGGATACTTGTTAATCCTTGTAAGAAAGTCTGGTAGAACGGTTTAGAGTGTTTCTTCTTCTTCGATTTTGCTATGGATCTTGATAGGGAGGTAGAATATGTTGTGATATTCGGCAATTTATTTTTTTAGTTACTAGTTCACATCCTGACCTCTTCCGTTCTGCTAGTTCTCGAGGCAGTTCAGTCTTTTCTCGTGGATTAACGTCATTAGTTTGTAAGAGTATGTTAGGTACTCGTCTTCGAAGCCAATCTAGCGGAGAGTGGCATAGTTTACCGCGTCGTGATATATTTTTTTGTTCAGTTTGTTCAGGAAACTCAGAGTTTTTTACTTGTTATCCTAATGTTCATACTTTTCATACAGCTTCTCCGAAAACCCATGTTTGCTCTGGGTTGATAGAAACTCACCCTACTTTTAGCTGATATCCTCGACCTCTTTGATGAGTTTCTTGAACGATATTCTCTTCTTTTAGTCGGGTTATATCATTTTTTGGAGTAGTTCTACCTTGGCTTCCGAAACCTCAATGTGCGGACTGAATATTAGCTGACTATTGGAAATCTACTTGAGGAGTTCGGACTCGGTACGACCGTGGTAGGGCTATTCACCGTATAGCATTTTGTAGAGAATTATGCCCATGGACCAGACGTCACTTTTTTCGGGATTGTAGCCTTTGTTTTCGAGTTAGGTCATCAGAATATCGGGAGACATGTATTTCATGCTTCCAGCGACCGTGTCTACTTTGAGGTTTTTCTGCGCGGAGTAGGAGTGACCGTCGATGTTGGCGATGACTTTCACGAACCCGAAGTCCGAGATTTTGAGGACTCCATGGTTCAGGAGTAGGTTTTATGGCTGAATTAAATAGGATGCTAAACTTTGAGGTCTCTGTGGAAGGCGTTTCTGTTGAAAATATCTTCATACCCAGCGAGGAGTTGTGTGAAAAACCTCCAGGCGTCTTCCTGGGCGAGGATTCCTAAATAGGACGGGGATGGAAGTACCTTATCTTTTGAGGTGTTTTGCGAGGTCTTATTCGCAATATTCCATGAACAAATAGTACGCTTTCTCGTCTTCGAGAATTTAGAATAATTTAACTATGTTTTTACTGTCAAGTGATTTATGAAAACTGACCTCGGTTTCAAACCTTTTCCGCAGCTATTCCACCTTTTATTTGTCATAGACTTATAGTCTTTAGAGTTGGCTTTTTCGGATGATCTTGCAGGCATAGGCAGTATCAGGTTCATCATTTTTTGTGCACTTGTAAACCTCTCCATACGAACCTTTCCCGATTGAATCCGTGGTGCTAAAAGAGTACTGTCCAATCTATATTTTAGCGCCTTTGTCAACAATACTGCCTTTCTTTCTGGCTAACTGACCTTTTAGCTTCTCGTTTTTTCTTTTTTCGATTGATTTCATATGTAATTTATAAGCTGGGTCAATGAATAAATGCTTACAAATAAAAACACGACGTGATAAAAAATCAATTAGAAGTCGTCTTAAGGATGAAGTTGGGGTCTTTTGCGTATTTTTACTAGAATTTTTGAAACCAGCGATTTAGAAAGTTGCTGGGTATAACAAGATACTCGCCTTGGACTCCATTTACAAGTAAATTGCTGTTGTTATAACTGCCCATAAAATTGTAGAGATTATGAGCAACCAATTTGGAATATTCTTTTTTCCCATCTGATACCATGACTAAGTCTTGGATTTATCCGAATTGTTTCGCTTGAAGACAAAATTTTACACTCTTCTGATCGGCAACTTCCGGCTTCAAGGCAAAACCTGGAGAAAATATATCGGAGGGTCTGTTATTTGACACTGCCCCGATGTGTTGCATTGTGGTGTAGGGCTACACTGAGAAGGAAAGAGTGACCGCGTATTTTTCAGGCAACTGATTTGTTAAGGTCAAACAGATGTTTTGAATTGAGGCAGGGTTGGGAACGTCGATGTGGAATATTCCGTTGGTTTGCTGGAAATTGGTAATGGGTGTTTGCCCTGGAATTATAAGAGTGAAGGGTAGACTCATTTTGAGCTGATTGTCTATTGTATAATATATTAAGTGATTTTACACTTGATAACGAGCCGAGATCCAGAACCTTCCAGAACTTTCTGGAGTAAAAACGATTTGTGAGAAAAAGGAATCCAGACAAAGGGAACGTTTAAGTTGAGGTGAAGTGGTTAATTCTGTAATTAAGTTTGGAAGGTCGATATATTTTCGCTATTGATAGAATATTAAGTGATAATATAACTAATCGAAAATGGAAAGTCCCAACATCGGGAAGGATAAAGGCGAGAACTCCAATGGCGACGCTCACCAGAGTAAAAGAGATATCGGCTGTTGCTGTTTCTTCTACGGAGATACAGAGACCGGAAAAGTACTTGAATCATTAAAGAAGAAAATATTGGCATTTCTCGATGGAATAGTCTTTTCGATTCTGATCACGATTGTCACCATTTACACCCTTTTTGCGGATGACATCCGTCAGATCTTCTTCCCCAAAGAGGCTGACCTGGCCTTCTCCATCATCACTATCATCTGCATGGCCATATATGTCGCCGAAATGGTCGCGCTCTCCCTCCTCAGGGTACCTTTTTCCATAATATTCAGGAAGGATATTTTCTTAAGTACTATTTCTGGCTGGATCTGATATCCACCGCCACGATGATTCTCGACCTCATGTGGATCAGTTAGTTGCTCAGCGGAGGGAGCGGGGTTCAGGCTGCTACTAGCGTTGCCAAGGTGGCTAGGGCGTCTAGGGCTTCCAAAATAGGAGCCAAGTCCACCAAGCTGATAAGAATTCTGAGACTGATAAGAATTCTGAGACTCATGAAGAATGCCCAGCAAAAATTCAATGAAAAGCAGGAAATGCATGACCGACAACTGGTGGAAGCCGAGAAGTTGGCGAATGAGAGAAAACCCAAGATATCAAAATCCTCGACGATAAACATTGGAGACAGGAAAGTTTCGAAGAGGATGGAGAGAATTATAGAGGCTTCGTGTTCGGCTAAGTCCGAGAATCACTTCTCGCTTAGGTCTATTGAGCAAAGGGGTCTTAGTGCGAAGAAGATTCAGACAATGAATCCGATACATCGGAACCACTCCGACAGTTTACCTCCGATTCTGTAGCTGTAGAATGGGGAATCCAAACTGCACGCACCATTTTCGTTGCAGAATGTCAAGGTACAACCCAAAAAGCTCAATCCCATTAACAGTAATGAGACAAGGACATCGATTATGGTGAAAGGGCTGAAAGTGGACTACGTCAATAAGGAAGATAAAGGTCCAGTACAATCTAATGTGAGCCAGCATAAGGTTCCGTCGTTGCACTCTAGTAAAAACGATGTGGTCGAACCACCCATTGTAAAAAAGTCTTCATAGGGGAAGTAGGCGCAGTACAACTCCAGCAATGTTCCGAGAGAGCCTACAGACTAGCATCATTCTGACTTTCACTAACATAGAAAAGTGGACGATCCCGAGCTGGATTTGTACAATTTGCCGAATGAAACAAAGGTGGGATCAAAGCTGAAGGAGTAGATTCAGAAAAATATAATATCGATGATATTGCTGATTTTGATAAGTATTCCGATATTCAACGTGTCGACTTGGTTTTCGCTGGTATCGACTTACGACAAGAGTATTGAGCAGCTGTCGTACTTTAGGAATAACTCGGCTCATTTTGATATCCAGGCTGGAATTTTTATAGATGAAATGTTGAAGTTGCCGCAGCCGTTGGTATACTTTGAGGTTGAGGTCAACAGTACTTGTTGCAAGTTTCCTAGAGACTACCCTTCTCATTACGACAGCGTGCCGAATTTGGCCACCTTGAGGCCCGATTCTATCAGTGCTTTTATCGATGATAGCACGAATGGGACTGCCATTTATGATCTTACGCCCACTAATGTGCTTAGTTCTCAGCTGAGCATCGGTCGAACTCTGTTTGTTTGCATTCTGTTGATTGTTTCTACTCTGTTGTTTTCGAGGGATGTGTAGTTACATGCTTTGTAGCCCCTTGAAAATATGATAAACACAGTGAAAAGCATATCAAACGATCCGATCCATGCAATAAGGGAGATTGAGCAGCATAAAATGCTATAGAAAGACTCCGGATCTGAAGAGTTGGAGCATAAGCATCGAACGTAGCCAATTATTCTCGAAGAGATGATTGTCAAGATTTCGGAGTTGCTGGTGATTGGGCTGGGAGAAGCGGGAACATAGTTGATTGCTAAGAATATTTAAAATCATGGATCTCTGAATGTCATGATGCCCGGTAAGAAAATTATGGGCATTTTTGGATTTTGCGATATCAGGAACTTCACCGATGCCACTGAGGTGTTGCAGGCTCAGGTCATGGTTTTTGTCAATGAAATTGCTGAAATTTGCCACGATGTGGTGAATAGAAACGGAGGCAACCCTAACAAGAACATTGGAGACGCGTTTCTGTTGGTTTGGAAGTTCGGTGAGTAGGATACGAAAGTGATTTAGAAGTAGAATGAGACGACTCTGTAACTACTGGAGAACCCGAAAGTAAAGCAGTTGGCGGGTTTGGCGACATTTTCCTTTGCAAAAATGATTGGAGAGATAACAAAATCGAACTCTCTGCAGAAGTACAAGAATAATCAGGGTTTGAAGGATCGGATAAAAAATTATCAAGGGGTGAAAATGGGATTCGGACTTCACGTCGGATGGGCAATTGAGGGACCGATTGGATCCGAGTTTAAAATAGACGCTAGTTACTTGAGTCCTCACGTTAACATGGCCAGCAGACTTGAAGGGGCGACAAAACAGTACGGCGTGCCTATTTTGATAACCGAACAGATGTATAACTTGCTGGATACTGAAAATAAGCATTTCCTTCGGGAGATCGACAAAGTTGTTGCCAAAGGCACAAAAGAAGCTTTCTAGCTCTATACCATTGACCTGTCTACGGACAATCTTCTCTAGAAAGTGGGAGTAAATCCGAAAAAGGAGTTGGGATGTCAGGAGAGGCAGAGAATAAAGGTGAACCACAATAGGGTACGGCAGGTGAGACTCTCGGGTATCCAGAAAGATCGGGTAGCGAGCAAACTGTGGAAGAAGGATGAAGATGTAAAGTGTATGAGGGCTCCTTTCACGGCTAAATTCATGAAAGAATACTAGTATGCGATGCAGTACTACAAAGAGGGAAGGTGGGTCGACGCTTTGGAAGGGTTTAAAAAGGCGCAGGTAATATTTCGCATTATTCCAGAGATAAGCTCCTGGTCAGTTTGATGGACCCAGCAACGCTTTGATAAAGTTCATCGAAAGTTACGATCGGAAGGCTCCGGATGATTGGTAAGGATACCGATAATTCAATGAATGACAGAGAATTAATCAATGAATTATTATTGATCCAAATGATACTCTTGAATATTATTCATAGTTTTTCGCTTTCAGCGATTGCTTAGTTGTAATTCCGTTTACTAACAAATGGAGAGAAAACGAAAACGGAGAATACTGAGCAAAAATAGAAACGAATATATATATTTAGTCAGTTGCAACAGTTTTTTTTCTTGGCTTCGATTTCCCTATAGGTTTCTAGAGAGCCAAGCTTGACTCCAATGGCTTAATTTTTAGGATCGATTTATTTTCTTTCGATTTTGCTATTGATGGATTCGGAGATCATGACGAATACGGCATCGATGTTCTGTCCGGTTTTGGCAGAGCATTCCATGAACAGCATTCTGTTTTTTTTGGCCAGTTCGAAGCCTTCGTCGTAAGACACGACGCGCCTAAATATGTTTACGGAGAGTTTACTTGTAGTCGAGGTCGGTTTTATTGGCGACAAGCATCATGGTAATTTTATCATTGGAGTAGCTTTTGGTTTAGTCGAGCCATTTGTTGATGTTGTTGAAGGATTATCTGCTGGTGATGTCGTAGACGAGGATCACGCCGATGGATCCGCGGTAATAGGAGCGGGTGATCGATTTGAAGGTTTCTTGTCCAGCCTAGGAATAAGGTTGAAGATTACGGTGTCCCAAATTTGCAGTTTTATCTGTTTTGATCCTGCCGTTATTATTTTCGATCCGAATTCCACTCCGATTGTGGTGTCGTGGTCGAATTTGAATTTCTTTTCCAGGAACTGCAAGAGGATGCAGGATTTACCGACACCTGAGCTTAGATACGATGTAGTACTTGTGTCACCGATGACTATGTATTTGAAGAGGTAAGAGTACGAGCTCATATTTCTTTTGATCAGTGGTTAAATAATTATTACTTCTAATTATGAGTTCAATGAATTCTTATGATATAGTGCAGTCTATCTGCTACATGCAGTGAGGAGTGATCAATAAATAATACGGAAGCAAAACGCTGTGTATTAACACATCGAGGAACCATTAACAAATTGTTCATTGACTAACCCATTTGAAATCGAAGCTGCTGAGTGCGATACCGAGGGCAATTCTCGGTTCTAGAGGGTATGTTGCATCGAGATGGAATCGATCCTTCTAGCTTTTGGCAAAGAGCATGACTTCCCTATCGTCTTCTCCAACCAGGATCATGTTTTTGACAGAGCTCATTCCCGCTTTTCCGTAGAAATTGAGATTGTATACCTGCTTATGCTGATTCCACTTTGGTTTCCGGTTGACCATTCTATAGATTTTGTTTTGGTTATCTTCGGGGTAACGTTCGTAGAGTTACTTGAGGTCAATTTATTATTTCCCAGCTTAGGTTCCTTTGAGTTATAGATATTTGTAGGGTTTTTTGAGTAGAAAAACGATGATTGATTTCGGAAGAGCCGAACACGAGATGGAACTTTAGTAATAAACGGTAGCGAGAAGTTACCGGACCGTTCTGTTAGGGTACCTGGAGGCCGGAGTTTAGGGGTGGTGACCATCGTCGAAGAGGTTGAAGATACTGCCTGAAAAGTTGCTGATTAGATTGGCAGAGAAATGTTAGGAGGTGTATTCGTGCTAGCTTTAGCTTGAGGTTATGGAATAGTTTGAGCCCCAAGCGAGTGCGTGTTTTTCAGCGCTCATTATAAACTTCAGACCTTCGGACATGTAGACAGAGTAGTGAGGGTAGAATCGGTTACAGCAGCAGTCTCTATTTCTTTGTAGAACTGCCTGGAAGAGTTATTTATGCGGGATTATTTGGGACATGAAATAGTGTCTTTAGATTACTTTTAAAGGGGATATGGCTAGCCTCGGATATAGAAGTTTCTGAATTTTTGAGGGATCGATGCTTTCCTATAGTTCAGTCAGTTTTGTTAGTTTCCTTTGCGACATTGACTTCAAGAGAGAATCATGACTGATAATTTATATTCCGGTGTTTCTGTTTTGGAGGGGAGCTAGTCTGAATAGTTTTAGATAGGTTACTTTTGTCTGAGAAGACCTCTTTTCTTGGAGAGCTTAATAAACTCCTAGTCCAAGTCTTAGCCTTTGTTATCTTAGTTTTGAGTTTATTTGACGAGGGCGGAGACTCCTTTTTTCTTTTGCTCGAATTGATATTTGTCGACTTTGTACTTTTTGAGTTACTAATCCCGATTTTCTTCGGGTTTATTTGGTTGTTTGAGATTTCCGAGTTCCTGATAATTAATCTTTTACTCGTAAGAAAACTATCCAGGACTGCTGTCCATGAGGGGATTTTTGGAAATGCGATTGATTTCAAAGTTACGTCTCGGTTTAATTCGATCAGGCGAGGCGAGATTTCTTATGTATAGATCGTTATAGGTGTCGTCGCCTTCCTATTTTTGACTTTCTTACTCTTAAAGCTGGTTTTGCATATTGACGAGGTCGTTATTGGAGGAAACTTCGTTGGAATTGAGTCCTGATTAGGGGTTATCTTATAAGTTAAAGAATAAGTTGGGCTTTTTGGAGGGCAGCATTTGAAAATTGGGGTGTTTGTGAAAGTGGATAGAGAATTTTGTTTTATTGCGATCTATTAATATTGAATAGGCTCACACCTATTTAAACTCAGTTTATCAAAGTTAACAAGGGCTGTTAAACTGTCGAAAATAATTATTGTTTGTATTGTCAAATGACTGGCATTCTATCGGGGATTTGTATTATTAATTTGACTTGAGGAGTCTAATAAAGATCGAAAACTGACCAAAAAGTTAATAAAAAAACATGTTTCTAAGGAATGCCAACTTTCCTAAAATGGTGTATACAGGGTGCAGGTCAGTTCCGAACGACCTTTCAGTTGAAAGAAATCAGTTGAGTGTGCGAAATCGTGTCCGGTTGGTTTGTCTTTCTGGACGTCTAATAGGACCATTCTCCACTAAGAAGAATGAATCCAAAGGAGATATGAAGGAAAAATCCATCGGAAATTTGTAGTTTCGAAAGGGAGCGAAGGAAGAGCCTTAATACAACAGCAGGATTCAATAAACGGAGGGAAATTTTAACTCACTCGTATGAAGTCAATAATATTGTAGACATCATATTTGTACATAGCCCGTCGATAGCTGTTTTATTTTTCCCTCTTCGCAGTTGTTTTTGGGGTTGCTTTCGCAGTTGGATCGACTGTGTCGATCGAGAGAGACGCAATTACTGGGAGGAAAAGGTTTGTCATGCTGGATAAGAGAGCTGAGAATCATTTTGTTGGGAGATCGGCGATAAGTTTGTTTGCTAATGAGTATGAGGTGGTTTTTTCAGTTCAGGAGGAAAAGAGTTCCGAGTAGAATGATTCTGGGAAGATAACAAGTCAGCGTTCTAAACATGCGTCTTAGCTGCAAAGAGTAGTAGAATCCATGAACAGTGATCTGGCGTATGAGGGGAATGAACGGTTCAAACTGCATGTTTTCCGACAGAAAGAAGCAATACTGATCCATTTGCCATAGAATAATGTCTTTGCTTCTTAAGGCCTGATTCGGATGTTCACGGAGAGAAAGAAGATTCTGCCTCAGTAGCTGAAAGAGTTGGTGAAACTGTTTCACTTTTTGTTTATCAGGAGAACGCATATTGAAGGACTGTCTATGGGCAGTGTGGCTAGTCTTCTTTTCTCTGATAATGTGAGGACTTCGCTCCTAATCAGATAACTTTATCTCAAACAGTATTCAGCTAAACAGGTGAGAAAAATTGTGGAGACGGTGGGAAAAGCTCCGATTGGTTTGAAAGAAAAAAAAATAGTTGGTTATTAGGCGAAGGGTCTGTAGTAAGTCAAATAAAATCAGAGTTAAGCATCTTCATTTTAACTATAGATACCAGTGTTGCAAAGAGCCCTCAAACGAGTAATTAACTAAAAGATGCGAAATAAATATAAACCTGACGCATCCTCGGTTTACTAAAGGTTGAGTCTGGCTGAGTACGACTTTTAATAGAAGTGAACATCACTCAGGAATATCTATATATTTTTTAATATATAAAGTTATTGAAAATAAGAACGACATAAACTACTAACTCTCGTGACGTTAAGAGGGTACTCACTTTCTAGATTGTGTATTGTGCTTGACGGAGGTCCTGACATCGTTAAGAATTTTGTCGAATTAGTTGCTGCTATTTTTTTTGAGGATGTTTATGTCGGGAAAGTAGAGACCTGAGGTTGCGGAGTTGGTTGGGGTTGGGTATTTTGGAGTTTTGGCGAAGTAAAAGTCCATAGAAGGGGAAACGGCGTAGTTGAACCTATTCTGGGCATCATCCTAGGGAATTTACAGCAACGGAATTTGGTAACCGTCTGAAATTTGACTGGATTTCTTTTCAAAGGTTATTTTGCTCTCGCGACTTCTATCTCTCGCAGAATTTGATAGTCTTGAGGATTGAGATCTTAGTCTGGGAATTTCGACGGGAAATTCCAAGGTGAGTTGTGGGTCGCTTTCTGGTAGCACAGGACAAAAGGAAGAGTCAATTTTTTTGAGTTAGGACGATATTTTGTTGGATTATTTTTTGCCAATTTAAGAAGGGTGGTTTTCAATGACTTTTTCAGACTTTTTTCTTTCCAGTTTTTTGGGCTAACTTTTTTCCCGCTTGTGAGACGGAGAGTCCTCTTATTTTGGTTCGACATCCATTTATTCCTTGAAGGAAGGCCGTGATCTCTTCTTCTTTTGATCTTTGGAAAGTTTTTAGTAGCTTTCGCTAAGGATAGAAACTCTGAGAGTACTTAAATTTGAGTAGTTTGTCGATTAGGGTTTACATTCTAACCTTGTCATCTGTTTTTTTGTCGTCTGAAGACTTTGAAGCTGAGAATTCCAAGAGAAGTTCCGAAAGGCCTATGTTATCAGAAATTTTTAAACGTACTTTTACAATCTTCCGCCAGCATTCTATTAGAGGAATTTATTTATTCTTAGTTTAGACCAGAATAGTAGAATATTTCCGATATAATACTTGGTTTTATGCTCTTCATCACTGTTGTGCTGTTTTTTGAACCAAGAATTTTGTTCACCCTCCTCAGACTTTTTCGCAGGGTCGAGTAGAAGTAGTTTTTAATTGAATTATCCGTTCTGCCATGATTAAAAAAAATTACCTGCCCTAAAGTAGTTTTGAGATGGATGTCCATTGATTGCCATACTTACGATGGGCTTCGAATATGATCTGTTCTTATTAAGGACTCCATGGTTTCTTGTTAATTTCAGGGTTCAAATGGTTATGCCATCTGAGTTAAAATGCGGTTACCGCTCGCGGCATTGTTTTCCAGTGCGCCCATAGATTTTGTACTTTGTTTAAATTTGTTGGCTGACGTCAGCCCACCTTTTGACTCCATACTTCTTTACTAAGGCTCTGATAGCTTCGTCCTCCTTGAATTAAATGGGGAGTACTTTTGGTGTCCAGGGCTTCCGAGATTCCGGCATTGTCTGTTGTGATCTGGTTGATAAATGAAAAATTAAACTTTATAAGGATTGGTCGCAAACAGTTTAATATGTCAAGTGCATTCAGAAATAATCAAACGTCTCTTATGCGAATATTTAGTTACTTGATTTGTTTCGGTTCATTTCCATTATAAGGGATGAGTTCCATAATTATAGATTCTGTTCCCACGACATGAAACCGTCGACAGTAATTCTCCTAAGAAATTCGGTGCCTTACTATCGAAAAGCAAAGTCGCCCATGCAGTGGGAGTGATGCAACCTCTGTTTTTAAGAAGTGGAAATTCCAACCCTCTCATCGTTAGACTTGGAGCGATCGAATGAATATCTATAAATATGGAAAAAGAAATATTGATCGACCTCTCTCCCCTTTTCTGTGTTCCTTAGGCGAAATGGTGATTTATGATGTGAATCGCGTGACTGAAAACCCTAGACTTTTTTGTTTGGTGGATATGATACATTAATGGGGAAAGAATGGGTTAAAATTAATAAAAATCCAATCTGATGGTGACAACGATAAGAAACTCCTTGTTGGCATCCTTAAGGCAAGTACGGTATATCTCATAGATGGCCTTTTTGGACGGGCTCGGGATTCTAAACCAGCTTATGCTCGATAAACTTCTTGTTGACCTTTTCACCGAAGGTATACTTCATTTACTCGGTCTTGTTGGGGATCCTTTCCGAAAAATCGAACCCTTTCTAGTGCAAGTGCTGTAGATACTTGCTAACTTGCAGCTGAGTACCTCTTGACCTTGTTGACATCCATTACCCCACTTCGCTGAGATGGACCCACGCGTGAGAATTTATCTACCTCTCACAGAGTTTGAGTTTGTCGATTGCCTATTACGATGCTTACATGTAGCAGGCAAAGTAGATATCGGTGGACCCGAATACGGTATTCTACAGTTCCCTGATATGAACGATGTACTTGAATCTAGCCTTTATGTTTGTCTCTTCCAAAAGTTATCTTTAAACGCATTGGTAGAGCATCTCACCGAAATCGGCCCGCCCGCCCGGAATCCCGAATTGTCCTTTCCTTGGACCCTGAGTTGATAATTTTTTTTACATTTTTTTACTCAACGAGGAGCAGTTTATTGTTGTTAATTATAACTGCACCACAGGAAACGTAAATCAGCGAATAGGGTGCCACCAGGTCGGACAATTCAGACACCCATCGATAAAGAACGACTTTTTGTCCTAGTCCATGATGAATTTTGAATTTAAGGTCGTTAACAAGGAAGTCGACATGTCTGAGGTTTTTAGATTAAAGGTGGATCCATACTGCCTTTTTTGAGGCAGCAAGAGCTTCTTCAGTGCATTGTTTCAGAGAGTCGATTTCGATATTCTCGATGACTTAGAGATGGATAGAGTGATAGGGATCCTCGCTGTATTTCAGCTCTTTGGGAATCGATTTCATTCTTGCGAAGTAATGTGCGATATTTCTTAGCATTATTTAAGAGTAGTATCAGTCTGAAAAATGCAAAGTTAATTTCGTTTTTTAATTCTTCTATTCATGAACATTAAAAATTCCAGCAGTTCTAATTTTCGTTTTTTTTTCTGGATTGAGTATTTCCAATTGGCTTTTCTTTCCGAAATTTTATTTACTAGTTACTGACTAGTAGGTAATCTATAAATGGCATTTTTTGGGCGTCAAATAGTTTATTAAAGGTTAAAGAGAAAGAAATCAAGAAATTTCCGTAAATATCAAATGTTGCTGATCAGTAGGAGTTGTTATTCTATATCAAATGGTATTTCCTTTATCGGATGCGGGAAAATGGGAAGTGCGATTCTGGGAGGTATTATCAGCTCTGGCAAAATGGACCCGGGTAATGTGTCAATTTGCGAGAAGGACCCGAAAGTGATTGAAAGACTGAAATCGGAATACGGTTTGAGTGTCGAGTCTTGTGAGCGTTCCCTTAACCGTGGCAAATATTTGGTGTTGGCGGTGAAGCCAAAATCAGTATATGCTGCTCTTGAGGAAATACGCCCATATTTTAATCTGGGAGGTCACATATTAGTATCTATAGTGGCGGGTTTCACAACACGCACGTTTTAGGAAATAATTCCTTAGTCTAAGGTTATAAGAGTGATGCCAAACACCCCGTCCATGGTCAATTAAGGAGTGACTGCCATTTGTGGAGGGTCAAAAATAGAGATTAATGAGCTTGCTAATGTTAAGAGCATTATGTAGTCTGTGGGGATTGTGTAGGATATTGAGGAGAGTTTGTTGGATGCGGTAACCGGGATTTCCGGGTGTGGAGTTGCATTTGTCATGACTTTTATAGAGTCTCTCGAAAACGCCGGAGTTAGGGAGGGACTTCCGAGACTACTTGCCAGAAAATTGGCTATTCAGACTGTGGTTGGATCATCTCAGATGATTAGTGAGATCTCGGCCACTTTGGGCGTAGAGAATGCGCATCCTGCCACTCTAAGGGGAGATGTAGAGTCACCTGGTGGGGCCACTATAGCGGGTTCTCTGGCTTTGGAATCAGGAGGGTTTCAAAGCGCAATTTACAGTGCTGTAGCGGCTGCAACAAAAAGAGCCGGGGAACTAGGAAAGAAAGCGATAAACTGACAAAGAGTTATTATGAAGTTTATTGACGACCTCAGTTATTCTTTTATACTTTTTTGTTAGTATTTTGAAAAAATATTTGCCGACATTGAAAATAAATGGTAGGAGTTATGATCACGAAATAGCAAAAAATAAAAAATGACTTGTTCACAAATTTAAAGTACGATGGTTATCAAAATTACTTGATATGTCTGAAACTTTCGGGTTACTTGAGAGCTTCAACAAGTCTGTTACGGTATTTGATGTGAGTGGCATACGAGGAGATTCTGGAATTGTAGATGTATTTAACGCCATGTTTTCTAAGGAACTCATTACTGAGTATTCTGACATACTTGGCGTATGCGAAATTCCACCATAGATTTCTGAGATCAGCGATGGTGTTGATCTTTTTCTTTTTTTCTTTCAGTTGTTTGACCATGTCTTGGAATTGTTCGGGGGTGGCACCAACTTTGGTGATGAAACTTTCCTTGTTTCTGCTGATAAAGGTGATTATGGCCTTTCCGAAGTTTTTGGGTATGTTTTTGGTTTAGTTCGGAGACTTATTCTTCTTTTTTATGGACTTTTCTTTGTTGATTGATATGGACGGTGTCGGGGTTTATTCGACGGGCTGGCTACTGTCGACGGGATCCGGCAGCCAGTCGTGCTCATTATTGGAAGTAAGTTGACTGGAGTTAACTTTATCACTGAGGATCTTGCAGCCCCCTAATGAACTATTTTCAACGTTCTCGGCGACAATGTCGTCAAGTTTGGTAGGGTCAACGGACGCACCGAAGAATACTTGGTCTTTCAGGACAGCAGATGGTCGAATGTAGCCTAGTTATGAGAGACGGCAGCTGTCAGTTTGGATAATTTAACTCATTTGTCTTACTAATTTAATGAAATCAAAGTATTGATTTTTTTGATTTGAAGTGAAGTGATAGGGAGCTCTGGTAAATGCGAATTCTGACGGAACATAAAACTATTTTATTAATAGGAAAAAAGGAAATGAAAAATAATTGCGAAATCAATGGTGTGTTCCAATCGATATCTTTTTTTCAATATAACTCGGGTGATAAATCTTTCTTGGACATAAAAGGTGTAAATAAGTAAAAAAATGAAGAGCAAATGCCAGAACAATTTTATAAAGACAATGTAGTAAATACAATTAATGCCTCAGAATCAGCACTGTCACGGAGCGATACTGGTGCTAGACGAGGTGACATCGAAATTAATATCGCCTCTAATATCGGTTAATGCTCTTTTTGATTGCGGGATACGCTCACTGAGTAGTGCATCGGTGGTTAAGAAGCCGTAACTTGATGCATGCGGAATATATTTCATAACTTGCAAGTCTGTGGATTACGTGATCAAGGATTTTAAGAAAGATCCTACGTATTTTAGTATAAACTTACTATTTTGCTAGACGATCGAGAAGGAAGTCATTGAGAGGATATCCGCCGAGTAGCAGGTGATTGGACGCGTGGCTTCATTTGCATAGCTCCATCTGAATAGCATTTATCTGACGGATAATGTCAGTTTGTTGAGCAATCATCGGTTTTTGATGAATAGCGTGTTTGTCAGTGACTTGCAAGTTGCGAGGTAGCTTGGGAGATAGTTATTGGTGTCTCTGATTTCTGGATTTGGAAGCTATATCTATTTTGATGTGTATTTTTATGGTGGGTCTAGTTTTTGTCAGAGTGTTGTTAAGGAACTGTAGAGGGAGGCAAATTAGCATTTGAAGAGTCTTCGAGAGGCAAGGGTTGAGAGAGTAAAAGAAACAGAGAGACAGTAGTTGCTTTAGATGGATGATACGGGAGAGAAAGAGTTTCAGGGATAGGACTTTGCGGTTTTAAAGGTAGTGGTTGCCGATAGGAGGTACGACCCTTTGAGTCCTGCTGTTCACGATTTTTACTACATGCCGATGTTGGTAGATCTGTTGGGGGTTGAGACTGAGGCCAGCATTCACTAGGTCCCGAAAATCAAGGTGAGTTAGGAACGTTCGGCGATTGATTTTGGGGAGAAGATATTCTGCAAGTACAAGAATGTGCACATAAACCAGGCTTTGTCGACCATTAATGACGATTTGGTTCGGTTTACGCAGGAGAATAAGGCGGCTCAATTCCAGAAGAATTAGAAGCTGGAGAAGACGATGGAGTCGAAAGACCTTACCGAGGTTATTCGGTCGGTTCCGGAGTTCCAGAAAATATCCAAAAGCTACCATCTGCACATTGACATACTAGAGTAGTTGTCCAACGTGTGTAAGTTGGAGAATCTGACCGAGTTTGGAGATCTTGAGCATTTGGTGGTGAGCAAACTGTCGAGTAAAGGGGAATAGTTGAAGGATAAGAAAATTCTCCAGAAAGTCTTGTCAGTTTTTGATACCATTAAGAATCCGAAAGTCAAGGCTAGGCTTTTATTTGTCATGATCTGTGGGCTGGAAAATACCGAATCGGACCGATCCTCATTAGTCAAGAAGCTGGGGACGATTCCGGGGTGCAAAGAGTTGGCGTAGAGGGTTCAGGACTTTATTGGTAAGGTGCCAGTGAAAATGCCTCCGATATCCATTGGGAAGGGTAAATCTGTATTTTTAGATCGTCACGAGACGAAGGTTGGTCAAATGTTCAGAAATATTTTGGAGGGGAGGCAGGACAAGTAGGTCAAGAATTTGAAGATTGGAATAATGGAAAACTAGCCAAAGTTTAAAAAGTGGAACAAAATCGGCACTACGAAAGAAGCAGATCAATGGGTTTTGTTTATGCCGGGAGGACTGTCGTATAACGAAATTAGCAATGTTTAGAGAGTGGTTAATTTATATGAGGGGAACGAAGTTAACTTTGTCACTGACCAGGTTTTGACTCCAGCAGCCTATATCAACACGTTTTCAACGCTCAAGAAAAAATGATAGTAAGTATGTTTGTGTTGATTCGTGGAATAGTTTTTCATTTATTTTACTATCGACTTATTAAAATACGGGAGGGTTGTTGAATTGAATCATTGGAGCGAATGAACTGGAATTGAGGGAGCTGTGGAGAAAGAAGGGAATATTTGGCGGATTGGGTTGTGGGTTTGAAATGGAAATTTTATTGATGAGTGTATATAAATTGAATTGAATATAAGTTTAAAATGCGGTCAGTCATCAACTTAGTCAAAACTAATAATGGGTATTCGCTGGTAGAAGGTGATACGTTACTTAATAAAAGCGGGACCAAAAATCAGAAGGAGAAGTCCTTTTCCGCTGCTAAAAGTATCTATCGACATATGAAGAAACAGTACAAAACTTTACAATTTATCCTTACATCGATAGTCACTCGAAAGAGGCAAACCGTAGGTTTCTAATACTTCCTGCGCGTTCTCAGTGGTTCAGTCTTAATTCAATCCACGAAATTGAGAAAAAAGCGCTACCAGAGTGGTTCAAACAAAAGAAAGTTGCCTTCGGAACTGTGGTACTTTTTCGGTTCGATTGTAGAAACAGTAGAAGTTCGAGAAGAATGAAGATCTATATAAAAAATATCGCAACCATATAATTTAACTAGGAAAGGATCAGTATGTTTCTGGGTACAAAGCGCGATCAGGACTCGCCGGTGATGCATGCTCCATAATTCGTATTCATGATTTCTTAGAAAAATGGGGACTCATCAATTACGTCTATCCCAAGCCAAACAGCCAAAACTTCTCGGATTTCAAAAATGGAGTTCGAGATGCAAAGGATCACTCTGTTTCCAGTAAAATTACTGCTGTTCATCGGAAATAGTGTATGGATAGAGACAAAAATTTATTATCAAAACAATACAATAAAGACGACATCGATCTGCTGAAAAAACTGAGTAGGCAAGTTCGACTTCAGTGTCACTACTGTGAGGGAGTATGTGGCGTTGTGTGGTTCTAATACAAATAGTGGCTATGTTTGAAGGACATTTCTGTGGATGGGATAAGAAGGTCTTCAGAACCTTTTGAGTATGTGTTAAGACTGTGCACGAGTTGCTATCACGATGGAAACATTCCAATAATATTTACAATGAACAATTTCATGAAGAAGACGATAATAGATGGAATGGATAGAGGGTAGGTAGGTTAGCAGAAGGAAGTGAGGTAGACCCGAAGACAGAGGAATGCGAATAGTGTGGAGAGAAGTGAGGGTTCTTGCAGGGTTGCCGAGTTGTTGGAAAAGAATAAGCTGAGTTTTAGGAGGACTGCTGGTGAGTATGGTACTGACGAAAATGAGCTTTTGAGGGAGATTTTTCACACTCCAATGAGGAAGCTTGAAAAGCTAAAGAAGGTCGAGTTTGAGACGGACAGCGAAGGGTAAACGAACTAGGAGGAAGTCAAGACTAAGGACACGCATCCTACCTTTGATAGGATCTTCTCCGATTTCAACACTGAAGAAGACAGGGCTAGCAGTCTACAGGAAAAAAATTTGAAGAGTTAGGAGGATGAGTTGGTCCTTCAACTCACCAGGACTTAAAGAATGGTTTATGAGGAGTTTATCCAGTCCTGGCTGTTGAAGACAGGATGCAGTCTGTAAAAGTTGGGTCAGTGGGAGAGTAGTGTCAATTGGACACACAAACACTGTCAAAAGCTGCAGAAACAGACGCTAGCTGACCAGCTGAAGGTCGTGAAAAGAAATATGTGAAAAACAGTTTGATTATGGATGGAGCAATGATGCTTCTAACTGCAAAATAGTTCAATTTAGTATGAAATGAGGTTATTTTCCCTATTATATGTTTTTTTCGTCTGACTCCTGGGACTTAGGAGTGGTTTTTTTCTATCCACCATTTTTGAATTGGGCTTCCTGGACATTTTCACTCTTACCTCGGGTGTTTTCGATACTTTTTTCTTTATTGTCGTCGTCTAAAATAAAGTGGGGATCTTGATCTCCGTGATGTTATTTGCTCTATAGTTTCTCTCTTTTTTCGCTTTCTTTTTTTTCCTAAGATTAGTGATCACTCTGATCAGACTATTTTTCGTTTCCGACTGAATCACTTTCTTAATACTTCGCATCTTACTAGTTGTTTTGTTAAGATTTCACGTCATTTTGGTAGTTATTCGAGACTTTTTGGCAGATGTAGCAGAATTTGGGGGTTTCGTCGGTGGGGGATTGGGTGTTGGAGGATTGGGGTCTGTTGGGTTTGATTGGGAAGTGGGTGACTTTGAAAGGGGCCATCCGATTGCTGAACAGGAACTTCCTCAATTTGGGTTTTCCCTGAGAGATACTGATGACTTTCCCCTCGGGTTTCAGTGCTTTGTAGAGTTATTTCATGCAGCTTAAGACGTCTTTGACGATCTAAGAGGAACTCATAATGCAATCTATAGTGCATTTGTCGAGTATAAAATGGTAGGTTTCTGGCTCTTATCTCAGCTCTAGAATATTTTTCACACTGTACTCAATCCGATATCGTCCCTATCTTTGTTGTTTCTTCTGCCGGTGCTTTATGAGTTCTTTCGAGAAATCTACGCATTTAATGTTTTCGTAACCGAGGGTATATAGCTTTTCGGAGAGCAGGGAAGTCCCACATCCGATCTCCAGGATTCTTGCATTTTTGTTTTCTCCGATTTGTTATTGTATAAGGAATATTACCTCGCCTGGGGTGTGCAGCCATTAGAAATGTTCGCAACAGGTGGTTTTGTATTTTTCCTACCAAAATCCGACTTGGTGGTAGAATTTAGGCATTGTTTTGGCTGCTGATTTTCAAAAATTATATGTAAACGGTGAATGAAAAATGAGAAAGTGCTCAGTGGGTAGCTAGAGCGTATAGGAAGTGATAAAAAGTTAAGGGTAAGTAAATAATAAAATATCAAGTGATATCGTTGTTGAGAGTCTTTAGCTGATTAGCGAGCTATTTGTAGGGTTTTTCAATTCTTTTGGTGAGTTCCTATTCTTTTTCGATTAAATTTTGGGACTATTTTTCGTAGTTGGCAATTTGTTCCTGAGAATGATGGACAACTGCAGCGAGATTGGGTAGGGAGGTGTGCATATCGAGTGAGTTTTTGAGTGTGGACCCGATGTGGCGGAGAGTGTGGTCTCTTTGTAGTCCGATTTGTTCGTTGAGTTGCTCGTGTTCTTGGATGAGTTTATCGGTGTGTTGGTTGATGAGTTGTATAGTGGCCTGTGATCTTTTTTTGAGCATATTGGCGAGTTTGCTCTTGTATTTTTTGAGTTATTTGATTTTGGCGCTGGATATGAACCTGTACTTGTTGGTCTTTGCTTGGCAGTAGCGGAAGGTTTTTTTCACGTTCTGTCTCAGGTTTTATAAGTCATGCTCTGTTATATTCTCTTCCATGTGTTTCATCGCGGGAATTTCTGTGGGTCTCATCTTTCGAACTGCCTTCAGGTGGGAACTTTATCTTTTTTAGCGATCGTAAAATATATTAGAAGAATTCTATTTTTGTGATTTTTCCAATGGAAAACTTTTGGCATTTTCCTATTGTACCGATGGCAATGAATATGTCGAACGTATTTCTATTTCATGTCTTAAAATTACAATAAAAGCATAACTTGAATATCAGATTGGACTACGATCATGAATGGTTTTTAAAACAGGTGAAATCAGGAGGCAATGCGATAGGTGGTATAGGTGCCCGCGGTTTAGCTTTTTCTGGATATTTTAACAACTTGGCCTCTCTTAAGACCTAAAAACTTGGCAACGGGGTCGGAGAGGAGTATTTTTGGCAATTGAGTCTACTTGACTTTGCTGAATTTAGTTGGAAGGATTACTATTTCGAGAGGAGATATTTTTTCTCGTCTTCGCTCATCACCGTGTGTTTCGGGACCAAGTCATGACTGAGAACGTTGAATGTCAAGTCTTAATCCTTAAAAATTTAGATATGGATGGAATCCTGACCAGATGCTCGATTCAGTTAGTTGATAGCGCTGTGGGCATTCTTATCGACGTTAGGGGCGCCGTTTTTGCCGATCGTGCCGACGACGATGAGGTAGTTGCGAACGCAATCATCTGAACTTTTGACCAGCTTTTCGATATAGTCTTCTGTGATTTTTTATTTGCTGAAATTGTAGAACACGGCAAGGTTGTTTTTGATGTCGTCCTAGTCTCCGTCGCTGATTTTGGAAAACAGTTATCTAGCGTATTTGTTGTCTCTTTCATTGGACTCGAATTAGTCAAAGGTGATGCCTTTTCTTTACTCGGGGACGGTGTAGGCTGGTGGTTATGAGATGCTTTACATCGTGCTTCTAGCAGTTCGAGAATCGTCTGGTAAACTCTGTAGTTTTACTTGGAGTGCAGACTGGGGTTTTCCATCTTATGTCGCCAGTGGCTTTAATTATTATCAGCAAATGAGTGTAGAAGTTTATAAATGTCCAAGGCCTTAAAGTGGGATAAAAAATATTAGGATTAAAAAATTATTAACTCTTTTTTTGCGTCATTTTAACTCCTGCATTATTTAATCGAGAGTTATTCTTTTTTCGGGGTCGAACTCCACCATTCTCAAAGTCAAATCGAAAACTCTCTAATTTAACTACTCGGGAGATAACTCTGAGTTAAGGCATTTTTTCATTGTTTTTTGCAGCTTTTTTTGTTTTTACATTATCTTTTGGAGGTTCCTATTT
The DNA here is from genome assembly GCA_028571025.1 of Longipedia americana. Lineage (NCBI taxonomy): Eukaryota > Metazoa > Arthropoda > Copepoda > Polyarthra > Longipediidae > Longipedia > Longipedia americana. Next base: position 24,258 of record JAOWAT010199987.1, read on the forward strand.
TCAACGCCCAGAACGCCTCCTCTTGCAGTCTTGACTTTGCCCTTAACAACGCACTTAGTCGGGCACCAAATCGGGATACAAGTTACAATTTCGAAGATGGTGCAGCCTAAGGACCTACACTAATTTATTCAGGTGTACCATATATCAGAACTACTGGGATAGGTCCATAGGTCTTCGGGATGCTATTGAGTCATCTGGTTGAGAACTTCTGGGGATAGGTACTCAGGAGTCGCAAACCACTCGTGCTGACTTCTGAGGACGGGATCGATTCGGGATTAAAAGGTGTTTGACTGGATACTCCATTCCTAGCGGAATGCGGAATGTCCCCATTCTGCGAGACACGGTTTGCTATCGACAAGGAAGATATTGCTGGGGTTGATTTTATTGTTAAGAATTTTTCCTTCGATTTTTTTCAGAAGTATGCACATGTCTCGGATGAAATTGATCAGTTCTGCGTTATGGTTGGCCATGAAGTAGTGGTAGTGACTTTTGGGTGTGATTTTGTGGAAGGTCGACTTGTTTTCCCACTAAGTGGTCATTTTTATGAGAAGCTATTTGATAGGTGGGATGATGGAGCTCATGAGGGCGGTTTAACGGTATTTGGATTATCTCCAGATGGGGACTATTTCGAAGTTGGTTTTTTCGAGCATTTTGTGCTAGCGTTTCAAGATTTCAAATCCTGCCGGTTTGTATTACTTTAATCGATATTTTATTTTCCCGTTTAAGTAGACCAGGAATACGACGAATGCAGCGTTCTCGAAGATTTCCTGTCTCGACTCTTTTTCCTCGGGGTTGATCTCTGTGATAGAAGAGAGCTGATGACTGTTAAAGACTGGGGGATCAGTGATAATATCCTATTTATCATCTACTTCGTGGATCGGGGGTAGCCGAGGTGGGTAGCTTTGAGGCGATGGCTGGACTTAAAGATTGTTGAAGGAATCTTCGGTCTTGTCGAAAAAGTTGTTTGCTGATTGGGAAAGGAATTTTTAGTCCTACAGTTTGGGTTTTCTGGTTCTGAGACTTTTGAGAAGGGGGTGAGGTTTTTTAGTTTTTTCCGCCTCAATTTGAAGTTGGGGTATTTTGAGTTAGTGGTCGATTGGTTTGGTATCGAAGTAAGTATCGACGATGCCTTTCATGTAATTAACTTTTTTTTGGTGGTTGAAGTAGATTTAGCACTTTTATTGATCTTCATTGGACTCATTGGTGAGTTTAATGGTCTAAGCTTTGCCGAAATAGCGTTTTTTATCGTAGGAATATCGTCGATTAGAGAGAGGAAGGTGATGGTTATAGTTGGAACGACCGGAAACTATTCTTTTGATTTAATGGAGTTCATTCATTATTTTGACCTTTTTAGTGTAAGGTTTAATAAATTTATATAGCCAATCCGAGGACTAACTTATTTTTATCAGATAAGGATAGCAACGATAAAATAGACGGGATACCATTATTTTCTGAGGATTAAAGAGAGCTTCCTTGTGTTTGGTGATCTCTGAGTTAGGCAAGTCTATTCACTTTCGATATTCATATTGCGGAGGGAATTATTCGTTATTTAGTTGTTATTTGTTTTTCCTATGACGACACTGTAAGGATAGTATTTTGAGAAAAAACTTTCGACTGGAGACAGTTCGAGACGGAGTAGTAGAAAGGCAGATCAGCCACTGCCTCGAAACAAACATTAGCAACTTTAACAGCTGCAGATGCAGTTAGACCACGAAAACATAGAACATTTGAGAAGAAATATCAAACTTTAGTAAACAAAACACTAATACCTTTAAAAATCGATATAATTGAAGGTCTCTGTATTCACTTAGTCCCAATTGTAATCGATCAAGCAGTTACTGAAATTGAAGAAGGAAAGATTCCATCAGAACAAATCTGAGAACAAAAAAAGGAGCAGACCGTTGGTGAAAGGTTAGTTCAGAAGGGTACTGAAATTGGATAAACTTTGTGAAAGTGGGTCTACAGTTATTAGTATTGATAATTCCGAGTATTCTTATGTTTAGTGATAGTTTTTCTATTTATTTCTGCCGAATTGGTTGCATAGTAATTGATCCAAAATAAAAGAATAATCTACAATCAGTTTGGAGGGTGAATATTGGCGAATTTGCTAGCGAAGATGAGGGATAGAATGGCCATGAGTTTAATAAGGATGTTCAAAGCTGGGCCGGAGGTATCCTTCAATGGGTCTCCGACAGTATCTCCGACAACAGCAGCCTTGTGGATGTCACTTCCCTTTCCTACCCTCTGGCCATCTTCGTTGATCATTGCTCCGCTTTCAATGAATTTCTTGGCGTTGTCCCAAGCTCCTCCTGTGTTGGCCGCTGAAATGGCCATCTGGACTCCACTGACCAAGGCACCCGGGAGGAATCCTGCCAGGATGTTCGGTCCGAAGGCAAATCCGAGAATTAAAGGACTAAGAATCACCTAAATTAGTAAAAATCTACCAGTGCGCCAGGAGCGATCATCTAAATCAGAGACGCTCGGGTTGATATCCTGATGCATGCTTTGTAGTCAGGTTAGACGGTTCCTTCCAAAATTCCTGGGTTTTATCTGATTTGTCTTCTGACCTCTTCAACCATCCCAAATGCTGCCTTTCCTACGGATCTGATTGTGAATGCTGAGAAAACATACGGAAGCATAGCTCCCAAAAGAAGACCTGCAAAAATATCTGGTTTGGTTAGAGAAATAGAGTCGCTGTTTTCAAGCTTGGCATTGTGTAAAAACCCTCCGTAAAGAGACAAAGAAACAAGAGCGGCGCTTCCAATGGCGAAACCTTTACCAATAGCAGCTGTAGTATTTCCAGCTGCATCAAGACCGTCAGTTCTTTCTCTTACTTAGGGTCCCATTTCTGCCATTTCCGCAATGCCTCCTGCGTTATCACTGATGGGTCCGTATCCGTCGATTGCCAGTGAAAGAGGGAGGTTTGAGAGCATTCCGAGAGCGGCAAGTGAAACTCCATAGTATCCCATAAAGTGGTTAGCAGCAAAAGCGGTAACTGCGATAAAAATAACAGGAATTGAAGTTGATAAGTATCCCAAAGCCAATCCTAAAGTGACATTGGAGGCAGGCCCAGCTTTACAAGTGTCGGCAAGTTCTCTGACTGGTTTGTAGCTGTGAGAAGTGACATACTAAGTGAATGCCGCGATGATCATTCCAGAAACTAATCCGAACACGGAACAAACATAGGGAGTCCAAGGTGCCAGATTGTCATGACTTGGAACTAATTTGAAGCTGGAGGGATAAGTTAAGTAGGCGGCAAGGTAGATAACTCCAAGCAAAACTATGGTGGAAATAATAAGTTGGTATTTGAGTGTGGCCTAGACTCTGTCCTGCGTTTCTACTCTCATAATGTGGGTCGAGAGAGCGCTGACAAGAATACAGAAGAAGATGCCCAATGCGATAAGGATGAGGGGATAAGTGAGGTTTTGGATATAATATTGACATCCAGTTTAGCTGCCAACGAGTGTTGTTGAGGAAATGACGAGAGCAGCGCATGTCGATTATGCAAAAGAACCGAACAGATCAGCACTCATTCCGGCAACATCACCGACGTTATCTCCAACGTTATCAGCAATGGTAGCTGGGTTTTTGGGGGAGTCTTAGGGAAGGTTTGATTACACTTTTCCGACCAAATCGGCACCGACATCAGCTGCTTTGGTGTAGATACCGCCGCCAACTCTTCCAAACAGGGCAACAAACGATCCTCCCAGGCCATACCCAGCAATTGCCTCGAACAGAGGACCGTAATATTATGGGTCTGCGCTGCTGTCATCCAAGTCTTTGATTGCTTTGTAGATGGCGATTAGAATCAATAATACTACAAATTAGTGGGAAAGTTACCGATAAGGCCCAGTGAGACGAGAGCAAAACCCATTGCACATCCAGCCCTGTATGCGGTTCTGAAGGCATTGGCAAGTCCTCTTTTGGCACAGTAGGTGGTTCTGTAGTTTGCCTGGGTGGCAATGACCATGCCGATGGTTCCACACAGCATAGATACTAGAGCACCAATCAGGAATGCGAATGCAGTGTACAATCCCTGTTAGGTGAGGAAGACAATGATGATGAACATGACGACAACCATGATTAGACAGATTAGATATTCTTGTTTGAGGAATTAAATGGCTCCCTGAATTGATGAATTGATATTACATTTTGGATTTTTTAGCCCAATTCGAGGAGAAGTTGTTTCTGACCTTATGGGATGTCACCAACCAAGGAGTCTGACTATCCGTCCGATCCTCTTTCCACGTCGATTTTTTTCACTAAGACCACATTCAGCACTGCCCAGATCAGTCCCAGGATGCAGCAGATTGAAACGATTATTGCGCATGCAGTCCAGTCAAGAGGTGAGTGGCAGTCGTCGGGGACTGCTTCAATAGCGTTGCTAATATCCATCAGTGAGAAAAGTTGGTATCAAATAATTAGTTGACAGAAAAGATTTAAAGGGTAGTCAACAAAATATCAAAATTATACTCTAATCAGTGAATAATATAAATTCATTAGTAGGTTTTTAACTAATATATATTTTTTCTTTCCATATTTATTAGACAGTCTTAAGATGAAACTGTAAGTGTATGCAATTATGAAGTCTGGGTAGTGTTATGAAAATTATAAAGTATTAATTAAATTGTGATATATAACAGCTAATAGATAATGGGGGCAACGGACTCGCATCACGGGTAAGATAGGATCGAAAAAGAGTATAAATTGGTCAGGCGGTACACTTGTCCTTGTTACGGGGAGCTCACAGTGGTTCAGAGGAAGTAAAACAAGGAGCAGTTTGCAATGAAATAATTCATATCGTAAGAGGAGGGATTTTTGGCGAGAGTGAGTCGGCGAGCTTCGCTCAAACATCCTAACCTGGTTAACTTAACTCATTTCTGGACGGAGGCTGAGACTTCGATTTGTTCCAATTTGAGAAAGATCGGGGTTCTTTATGAATACTACTAGACTAGTTTGGATGATCGGCTGGGCGACCAGATGGCTGATCGCTAGAATTCATAAAAATCATTTACGGATGGGTAGCTTGTGGAGTTGATTTACCAGACTATTGACTGTCTCAACTACTTGGACGAAAGGGGAATCCGATTTTTGATTGGAGGACTCAAGTCCGTCAAGGTTGCTGAGAAAAACCAAGTCAGACTGGTTTAAAGTGAGGAGAGTCTATTCCATAATGAGAAAAATGGAGACAGTCTTTTTCACTGTGCTCAGACTAAAAGGCAAATACCTTTTCACCCTTCGTACTAGAGTAGCTAGTATGGTGCGGTTACTTTGACTCGATAGGGGCTTATAGTTCAAAATGTCTTTACGATTGGGATAATCGTTCTGAGTTTCTGTCATTTAAGACAGCCTTGTGACCTGGGAGTGTTTGCGAGGGGGACGTATAATTTTGACAAGTTAGGAGACAGGATGAGTGAGATTTGCGAGAAGTACCCAAAAACATACCAACATCTAAACCAAATGCTAAAAAGAACGTTTTCTAAACATGTTCGATATGAAAAATTCATTGGGAATTGCAGTCCAACTGTGAAGTAGAGTCCTAGTTACTTTTGCATTAAAGATTTCAAGGTTATTCCCATCCAGAAAGTTGACAAGAACGAATCAAGGAAAAAACTGAACCCTCTAAAAATGAGAAAAGTGATGAACGGTTAATGACAAGACAGCAACAATGAAAAAGTTGAAAGAGCAAAGTGAAGATTGCACCTGAGAAATAATTAAAATTTCGATCATTTATATTTGTTTGTGTTATAAGAATAGTTGGATCGACCTTTGCTGGAATTTGACATCCCTCCATAGCTCCTTCCTCCACTATTGTAACTGCCATAGGATCGAACGCTTCCGACTGAAGAGTAGGGTCCTCTTCTGCCTTTTCTGATAACTTCTTTTTCGGAATTAAGTTTCTTAGCTCTGATTTCTAGTTATCGGATTTTGTTTTTAGCGTTTTCTAACTATTTTTTGAACTTATCGAGTTCATTGTTATTCTTTTTCATATGATTTCTAACTTGATTGAGTTCTTTTTCCACTTCCTCTCCTCTTTTCTTTGCGGTTAGTTACTTTTCGGTGACCAGCAGTCCGCAGATCTTCTTATGCAGTTTGAGCATCTATTTTTTGAGATCGGTGAGGTTTTACTATTGGTCTTGGATGTTGTTTTTCCAGTCAACTAGTTCTAGATTTTGTGTTTATAGGGAGTCCTTTAAATGTTTGGTTCGCTAGATAGCGACCTAAATTTCGATGTTGGCTTTCTTTTTCTCTGCCTGTTCTTACAGACGTCGGAGTTTAGCTTTCAGGATTTCGTTTTAGGATTTAATTTGATCGAACTATTTGATTTTGGCTGTGTTGTTAAGACTGTTTTTGTTTTTTTTTTCATAGTTAATTGAGAACGATCCCGAGGTGTCGCTTTTGACGGTGTCATTTAGGGCGGATGTTCTGGCTCCTTCCAGCTACACTCTCAGCTAGCTGTACATGGTCTTGAGATCCTGGACTCCCAGATTGAGGTCGACAGGTGTTAGGGTGAGTGGATAGTGGTATTTGTTTTAATTTGCCATGTACGTTAAAATCAAGTACCGGTGATTGGATTTGCTGCTGCTTGGCTTTGACTATGCAGTTTGTCCATTTTGCTGAGTTTTCTTGGCCCGCATGTTCTTCAGATCCTGAGAAGACAGTACATCGACATAGCAGGCAATGTCTTTTTGGGAGAGGGCTTTGGTGAGGAGATCAATGAATTCTTTGAAGTAGAGTTAGAGACCAGTTTTGGCAGTGATGTCTTTAATGTTCTCGACTGTGAAAACGCCTTTCCATTCTTCGAGTGAGAATTTCTCCGAAAGATCCACCAGAACAGTGGTTTATGATAAGGTGATCGTGATTTTGTACTAATTTTTCGAATTATGATGCAAGAAGGTGGTTCGGTTGTCCATTACGCGTTCAGTTTAAAATTTTGATTCGCTATAAGACCTGTTTATTATAATATATTGTTATATTGGTCACTATGTCAGTCATTGATTTGAATAGGATAGAGATTTTTGGATGGGGAGTCATTTGCTTTATCTAATTTATCCAATTTCCAATTTATCTAATTTTATAGTTTAATTGAATTAAGATTGGAAAGAAATAGAATAGCAGAAAGTATTTCAAACGAAGATCACAAAGATGGAGACGCCGAAGAGGACGTAGAACGGAGGTTCTAACTGTTACGAGAAGTAGGTTTGCAGTTTGCTGGTGAAGCTGAAGAACTGGAACATTCAGAGGGCGTTTAGAAAGGTGGAGGGATCGGGCAAGTTTGTGTACCCCACGAGGGTGGCACAGTAGATACTGTCGCGTGAGTTTATCACTGAAACCATTTACTACGTATTTCTGAAGAGGGAGGGGGACTACCTCTGGGAAAATTTGGAAAATGAAATTGTCTGTGTCAACACCGAGCTTAAGAAGAAGTACATCGATTTGCAGTTCAAATACAAGCTCTACCAGATTCCCAATAGGTCCGACCGGAGGTTTGAGTTTCTTATCGTCTTCCTCGTTAAGCTCTATTCTTCCTTCGCCGAGGACGAGTGTCAAACCCCAATCGACCAGGAAAAGGAAGCTGAAATCTATGCCACTCTCATCTACCTCTTCCTCGGCCAGAAAATCAGTCTTTACTGTTACGATGAGGTCAAAAACAGAATTTCCAAAAAGGACTATTGGTTACCCGACGGGCAACCGACGAATTCCAAGGTCACTCGAAAGCCTATTGGGAATGGGAAATATTAAATCACTGATAAGAGTTTTTACTCTTAGGCGACTGGACTGAAGGCGCGGTTCAGCTCGAAAGACCACAAAAATTTGACATTTAACACCACCAGCGATTCCATAAACAACAGTTAGGTGAACCGGAAGCGCATGCTTTAAAGTTTACAGCAGGAGCACTTTAAGAAAGGGACGTTTTAGTCAAAAAATGCGAGGAGCCATTCTTGGTACGGTAAAAGAATGTGTGAGAGTCGTTGGAATCCGAGAGAAACTTCGATTTCAGTTTTGGAGAAGAAAGATCCTGAGTTCATTGAGAAGTTCAAGTGCGAGTTGAAGGAGGTTCTGTCGACTGAGAAATAGAAAGAAATAGCGAGAAATGTGGAAGAAATTCTCTACACTATTCTCTAATATTCCGAATCCCTGGAGGATATGTAGGGCACATCGGCGACTACGCATGAAAAGTACTTCAGAGTCGTCAGCAAGAACAAACTACATTTCAAACAGAAGTCGTCTTCCTTATCCTTAGCCTTTAAGGAAAACTTGCATCCGAAGGGACCAGAGTCTCGAAACGGGTAAAAAATTGCAAATCGAGGTTCCGTTCAGCCCAAACTCAAAATTGCGAAGGTATCCTCAGGAATCAGCGCTCTATAGTCGGGACAGCCGAAATAGTCCCTAACCATCTAACAAGTCGATCAGAATCGTTTTCTGCAGGATGTTGGGGAGTTCCATTCCTAGTCTTTGCTGAACTTTCCGAAGTCTTATAATCAGTTTCACATGAAAGACTTCTCAGCCTAAATTTTTAAGTTGAGCGATCTCCGGATAGTTCGAAAAAAGAGAACCCCGTAGGAGTGGATAAGTGAAGTTACGCGTTTGAAAGGCATTTGCCATCAGAACATTACGAAAGAAAAGCTGAATTACTCATCAACTTCGTAGTAAAGTGAATAGAATAATCGGCAAAAAGGAGAATTTATGAACTGTCGCCCTCACTACGTCAAGAACAAAGGTATGAATTTGGTTGACAAGACAAAAGAGGACACCATTTATGGAACTAAGCAGTATTAAGAGCTGCAACTCAAAAAAATCAAAGAAATGAAGTTTCCAGAGAGTGCAAACTAGCAGCAATCGGATAATGTGACTATGACATCATTGTCACGAAATTAAAAGTTCGTTGCATTGGATAAGGGAAAATAAAAAACGTGTCAAAAAAGATTCAGCAATGATTTGCAGACTCAGGAGTTGGGCGTTAAGGTGTAAAGAACCAGAAGTTTGGCTGGGCCGCATTACACGTAAAATTCGAAAATGCAGAAGAATAGACCCAAAAGCTATCTTGATAAAGAAAAGTGCTCTTATACCCCGCCTCCTTAACCAGGCAAAAAGTAGAACAATTCAATCTTGAAAACTTCCAAAAAACCCTCTCAAAATGATAATCTTGAGGCAAAGAGGAACATTTAGTTCGAATCAAGATTATCAAGTGGTGGCTCCAAGACAGTTGTCAGCAAACCGACGGGGTTCACGAACAGAAAGCACAGCTTGTTTTTGAGAGTTGAAAAGCAACAAAATGGAAAATGAGCGAACAATTTGAAGGGGCTATCTGATAATTCGAGAGAAAGACTATTTCGTTTTTTTCAAATTTTGGTTAACTTTTGGTCGAACTTACTTATAATTGAGATTGGGGTTAAAGAGAGGGATATTAATAAAATTATAGAAATGAACGAAAGAGAAAAAGGCTTAGACCTGAATTCGGACACAGAGTTACAGTAGCTTTTGGAATAATTCAACAAGATAGATCGGCGAAAAATGGGGACGATAAAGCTGAGCGAGGGTTTGAGACTTCTGAAAGAGACATCGAACATTCAGATTGTGAAGGAGGAGATTTTGGACAGACTGGTTTTCAACAGTTAGAAGCAGGTGACATTCGACGAGTTTCTGGCGCTGAGGTACGAGGCGGAGTTGGACGCCGGGATTCACAAGTAAGACTAGCTTAATTTAGAGACTTAGTGAACCACAAAATGCTTTCTTTCATAAAACTGCTGTAGGACTATCGTAAGAAGTGTGAGGAGGGGTCCATGTACGGGTAGGCGGAGAAGTCGCACCAGAAAATACTGGAAATCAAGGACAAGGAGATGCGCAGGCACAAACAGAAACTCATGCTGCAGCAGAGGTCCAAAGTCCTGTCGGTCAACACTCTCCAACAAACCAAACTGGTGGAGTTCAACACCGCCTGGAACGACTACATGGAGAAGTACGAGGACGCAGCCATGAACTCCATCTAGAAACTCAAGGCAAAACATCTGAGGGAAATGGAGGAGGAGGAGCACCGGGTGAGGAACTACTACGAGAACTACCTCAAACCATCCAAAAGAGTTCTGGACCTCAAGTCCCGGTAGAAAGTACTCGTCAAGCAGAAACAGTATTTGGAAGCCGAAAAGGTCAAGAGTTTGTCGAGGAAGCTGGAGTCGAAGGACAGGGCCAGCAAAACTGTAGAGATCAGTCAGCGGATTCAGAAAAGAAAGGAAACTCTCCAGAAGCATCAAGAGGCGTCCCTGCTCGCCCATTTGAAGAGGATTGAAAAAGACAGAAACGAGCAGATGAAACAGCGTCAGACCGACTCCCAAAAGATGCTCATCAAACTCAAAAACATCCAAAACGATATAGTTCAGAAGCAGAGTGTTGAAATCAGGGACACTCTCGAAAATCTCAGAGAAACTATGTGTCTCACGTCCGGAATGATGCTCAGGAACAGTCGAGCCAAGGCAATCGTCAAAAGTGAGGAAAAACTCAATCACAATAGGGACAAACTTTAAATGCCCCCTATTAAAAGTAAAGAACATAATCCTGAAAAACGCGGCTCTTTCAAAATCAGGATAAATAGTTTTCATAGAACGAACATGGACACTTCTCTTTACAACCCTTGAAAATAAGAGATAGCTAGTTTGGTACTGATTGATAATTTTTTTGTGTAATTAATTTTGAATAAAAATCACGCTGCTTTGTTTTTGATGAACTAGTCCGCGAACTCTTTCATTTTATCGTAATTGAGGAGCTAATTGGTGCCTCTGTTGTGACCTTAGGGGAGGTCAAGATTGGGTAGTACCGTGTATTGATTGTTTTTGGAAGGGGATGAGAGTTTGTGGTTTGGACGGTATTTTTTATCCTGTATTTTTCCATCGAGATCACCGACCATCCTGGCTGCAGTAGTGCGGTTAAAAACCTCGTCATTGGCCAAGAGGGACCCGAGGATCCGTCCGACCTTGGCGATCCAAAGTGTATTCTAAAGTTCTTTTTCCTGGAGTTTTTTTATTTCAGACACTAAGTCTTAGTTGAGCAATTCATAGTGCTTTTCAGTTTCATTTTAGTTCTTTGTTTCCAGCACGGTTTTCAGTTGTTAATCTTCTCGGTTTTTTTGCCTGACCCTATTTCTTTGAACTGTGATATTTCCTTATAAGAGAGAAACGTATTACTACAGTTTTTGGATTTGTCTTTCTTTCGTTACGAACTCTTGGGCGATAAATTAGAGATCATCTCTTCCCTTGTATCGTTTCATCACCGTAAACATTTCGTCGAGTCCTTATCCGAATTTTCGGTAGCTGTCGGAAATTCGCAGCTTTTACCGATTAGAATGTATCAAGGCAGCAACTCTGTGTTTTGCCAGGGGAACACTTTACGTCATTATATCTCGGTTTGCTTAATTGACGAGGATGCCACTATGCCTGATAGGATCACTGAGTTTATCGGCGGGTAATGCTCTAGATTGTTTCATTTATTATCCCCAAAACGTGGACTGTCCTACAGCAGATATTTTTCTCGAGTTTTCGATTCTGAAATCGGAGCGTGTGAGATAGAAGTGCGACTTTTGGAACTCTGCAGTATTTTTATGATTAATATTCCTGTATTCCACTATCTATTTTTTCAGTTTTTCACACTGGTCTTCCTTTTCTTCGACTTTCTCCCAAAGTTTATCAAGCTTGCGACTGAAAGTTTCTTGTTAGTCCTGTAGCTTGAAGTTGAGTTTTTTGTATTTTTCGACTTGGCGACGCTTAGTTTAGATTGCGATTCTGAGTTGATTCAAAGTGTTGACAGAGTTTTGGTAAGTTCTGTCGACGGTATTGATAGAGTTGGTGCTTTGAATGGTTTTATCAATTCGGATTTTGGCTTAGTACTCGGAAGATCTGAGACTGTTGTATTACTTCCTGAGTTTTTGACATCTATCCCTGAGATCAGCCTACTCTCGCTAAAGGGCGAGAAAACGGCGTTTTTCCAGCTCAAGCTTGGCTAAGTTTTCATCGATATCTTTTTTAATGGGTATGGCTACGTTGAGAGCCTTGAAGGATTTGGACTTAGTTTACATAATAAAATTAATAAGCATAAACAAGTTTAATGTGACTTATAAGTCAACCAGTCCAACCTGACTTGAGAACATAGATTAATTAGTTTAATAAAAACTCTGATAATTTGATTTCGAACAGATAATTTTGTTGTAGTGCCCTTATTTGCATGTCTACACATAATACTTATTTTTTTCTATTGTTAATCGGGCATCAAAGGAATAGGACCAACGATGAAAATGTTGAAAAGAGTGCAAGCAGACTACTAGTAAATAGTGGAAGCCATTGAGGAGAACGACAGAGACCGGATCCACCCAGCCGTAGACGAAGTCGTGTTGAAGAAAAAATAAGTCACCAAATGGGTAGTTCTTTTTCACGGAGTTAAACCCTCGAACTAGAATGAAGAAGACACTCCACTGTACCCGGGTCGATACGCCATGGAAATAAGCTTTGGTGATAAGTTTCCCGGCAGTGTTCCCAGTATCCTAATGTCGGGTGGGTTTGAGCATTATCACGTTTACGAAGGGGGAAAAATATGCCATCCCATGATTACTAAATGGTCCTACAAATATACAATGCGCGAACTCATCACTGAAATAATTAGAATGCTCCATAGTCCGCCCAATATTGGTGACGAAGCCAATCAGTCTCTCAAACATCTGATTAACCCCAAGGATAAAAAAGATCAACTAAAACGCTATTACGAATATATGGCCATTCAATCAGAAAAGTTCAAAGATCGAAAGTATATATGATATGGTAAATATCTAAATTATGATAAGATCCTAATTGGATGCGATATTTAAAATTCAATAGAGCTCCGGAATTTTTCTCCTCATCATAACGTTTGTCTATGGGGAAAAATACTTTGAGTTGGAATATGAGAAATATTACTTTTTTAGAAATTATGAACGAATATCAATTTAACAGCACGGCAGGACTCAGTATTCGATTTCTAGTGTTTTTAGGACATCAATATCGATGTACCTCGCGTATAAGGGAGAGCCTTCTGTGACTTGTTCTAGTGTCATGCTCATGACCCCGACGATGAAAGGAGGGGTAATAACAAGATCTCTGTGTTGCGGCTCGATGATTAACGCTCCCGGGAGAAACTGTCGGTAGCTGATATTGACGGCATCGTGACAATAGATGTCCTTTTCCATAAAAGACCGAAACTCTCTGACACTCCACTGTCCTTTGTCAGTCATCTCTGGCAGCCAGACGTATTTCCACGCAGCGACGTTGTGACTTTTTACGTTTTTGAGGAACAGTCTGATATACATGAACAGGTCCAGGTGGCTATCCCCTTTGAGCTCATCGAACTCACTCGCTGACATCACAAAAATTTTGTATTTTGAGTTTTCAGTTGGAAGGATGTTGAGTTCAGCGTTGTAAAGAGAGGATTTGATGATATGGAGTTTGAAGGGTGGAAGTGGGGATAAACGGAAGTAGCTGACCTGACGGATTTCGTTTTACTTGGCCTAAACCGGGAGGGACGTGGTTTGGAATTGGAATGGGAGGTTAAAGCTGTGGTTGAGTTAGCAATAGAAGACTCTGCTCAGATCCATTCCACTGTCTTTGGCGTATTTGATGGTCTATTTGCCCTGACTCATCAATTTCATATTCAGTTCGATCAGGTTTTTGTGTTAAGACAGTTTCAATTCTTACATCTTAACTTTTTTCTTCTGGAGCATCACTACCAAAACCAGCAGCTCCTTCAGTTTGGCGAATTACTTTACTTTGTTTTTTAGGACTTACGCCTCGTCTGGAGTGAGATAAGTTCTGAATAGTTCAGCAACCATCACTGCATAAGACACCTAACCTTATGGATGGACGGAGTCTCTGAGTTCTTCTTTGAAGGATATCAGTTCGGAATTGCTCATTATCACTCCGGAGTACACTGAAAATAGGTTTCTGAAGGTATTTTTGTTTATTCCGCCCAGGACAACCTCGCATTTCTGATTGAACTGTCTTTTCATAACGTATTTCCTCTCAAAGGACCCATCTTTTTCCGCTTTTTTTTGGTACACGTTTCCGTATTTATCGAACCATTTGTTAAAGTCGTTGCTGAACGTGAGCTGATCGTCGGAAGACTCATCAAATACATAGTGGAACTCGATTTAGTCGGCGGGATCTTTCCGGAAGATGTAGTTTGTGATGCTGACCAGGAAGTCTTTCAGGTCCTATATTTTGTAAGTACTGGCATGTACGATACTGAACTTGCGAGAGTCCGATCTGTTGCGATCGTGATATGCGAATGCCATTCCGACAATTTTCCCCTAAAATTCTGCGAGTAACAAGCAGAAAGTCAATTCACTTATCAATTTTCGGTACAGAGTTTCTCTGCTGTGCTGTTGAATTTGGAGTTAAAGCTCGGGTAATTTTGAAAAGTGAATCTCGAGGTACTAGTCCAAAGTGTCCTAGGGGATAGCCTATATCTTGATTTGGAATTTGCTTCCCTGAATTTGTTTGACCGGCTTTATGGTGACTGGTTCGATTTGTTTTTGTTGAATATTGGCCTTATTGGCCTTATTGTCTTCAGCGTCGTAGTACACGACAGGTTGCTTGGTATCGGACGGTTATTGCTTCCGAATGGTGGATCTCTTTTTTTTTTCGTCTTCTGAAGTTTTAAAGTCGAGTTTTCTTTTTGGCTAGCCCTAGCTATCGACTTCTTCGTCTCGATAGTGTTTCTTTTTCTTCCTGGGTTTCCTTTCCTCCGACGGCTCGGAATCAGTTTCAACTTTCCTTTTGGGCTTTCTTTTTTTTTTTTCCTTTTGTTTCCTCCTTTTTTCCCTATCGACATCCTCAGAATCTTCCGATTCAACTTCGTGCGGTTTCTTTTTTTTTTTTGGGTAGTTCTAAACCTAAAGAACTGGTGATTTCGGTTTTCTGATAATTTTGACGTCGTAGCCTTCTTCCTATTGTCTATTTTTCTCTACTTTCATTAGGGAGAACCCTTATTACTCTTCAGGTAGTTTAGTCGGAATTTTATTGATGGGTTCTTATCTAATATCGAATATTTTGCTTTTTTGTTTACTGTAAACTTATAGCTGTTCATTTGTTAAGGTATTTTTCATCTATTTAACTACGCTCTTTTGATCTGACTGTACTTTGTCATGAGTTGGTTTTTCGATTTGGGCGTTAAGTTTCGATTTCAGGTAGTAATCGCCTTCGTAGTGATCTGTAGACTTCAAAGCATGAGCATCTTTACTCTAGTAAATTTGGGGGATCGACGACGCCAGCAACTCCCTTTCAAACTGGGACCTTAAGGCAATTTTAGCGTTTTATCTGTCGGCCTGCTTTTCAAAGATGACTTTTTCGATCAGATCCTTTTTGACGTCTTATTCAACCTTTTCTCTGTCGATGACTAGTGTATTTTCGTATTTATCCCTGACAGCTTCCAATTTGTTGCGAACTTCCGTTTTGCGGGACTATCTCTACTAAAATTATTTTTTTGTTCTTTCGATGGCCTACATCCGCATTTATTTTTCGAGTTTCTATCTGATTTTCTGGCGATACACGTCTTCCTGCAAGTCAGCTTGACGATGGTGTTTTAGTGATTCTAACTATGCGAGTTTTTAGTTGCGATACTCTTCTAATAGTTTCTATTTGACGTTTGCTCGCATGTTTTATTCGAGTTATAGTCTTTTTTTTTCGGTTTCCCGCTCGAGTTGATTTTTGTCTTCCTGGATCACGTTTTTCATCAGGATTTCAACTTATTTTCTCTTGAGTTCTTACTCGTCCTGCCTCAGTTTTATCATTCGCTATCGGAGTTAGTTCTATCTCCTCAGTTGTTAGAGTTATCCCTGCTCCTTTTGTTTGAGGTACTCGATTTACTTGGACAACTATGCCTACTTTTCTTTCTGAAGCAGACTTAGGGAGTCATTGATGCCTTCTTTCGTTTAGAGCACCTGTTTCTACTTTATCTACCTTCGAACCTACTACTACAGTTGCTCCTTCAGTTACTTCTTTTTTAGCAAATCCAGCAGTTTCTACTTCTCCTTCCGCTCTCTTTAAATCGCGTCTTGCTGTTCCTTCCTAAAGAGATGCTCTTTTTCCAATTCGTCTCTGAACTTTTTTTATTTTTCGAGTGCCTACCTCCTTATTTTTTCTAGTTCCCGGAGTTCCTTTTCCTTGGTCAGTTTCAACTGAAGCTGGAGTTCCAGGGTCCTTTGGTTGTTGAGTCTTTGCTACTCTTCTTTGAGTTTTTTTTCGAGCTATTCTCTTTCGACGAGTTTTTCACGTTTCCTCTGCTACAGTTTTTCCTCCATTTACTTTTTGAGTTTGGTCTTGATGTCCTAGAGTGCTTTTTATTCCTATTACCTCTTTTTTTTGCGAATCCTCTCCTTTTCTGCGGTTTCTTTTTCCAACTTGTTCATGATTTAAGTCTTCAGTTATTTGATGATGTCTTCGTTCTTTTTCCTCCCTTGTTTGCTTTCCTCGGTGACTGATGGGGCGGCTTGCTTGTCCTGCCTAATGACGTCTAGTTTGGTTTTCAGGGATGTTTGAATGCCTCTCAGACTTTAGATCATTTGGTCCTAGGATTTGGGAAGTTTGCTCATGGATTTGCTCATTGTCTTTGTCATCGTTTTTACTCTTCCTTCCTTTTCCTTCTCCTACTTCTAAACTCTCTTCTTCTCACTTTACACTTTTAGTTTCACCAGTGAATCGAACTCTGAATCGGAGGCTCGAATGGACTGCTCTCTAACTTTCACTTATTTCTTTTTGACTTATTTGTGCTATTCTGCATCAGTCTCCGCTACTTTCCTTTCGGAATGGAGACCATGACGGTTGCTAATGCTTTTTTTTTTAGAATAAGTCTCGTAGATAGATTTGATAGAAGTGATTCTTTCCTAATTCCGCTTGATTCTCTCTTCGCGCAGTCTATTTTTCTCGGCGTCGTGGTAGAATTACTAGTCCTCTAACTGCTTTTAAGGTATCCCATTCTTGGGTCTATTCTTCGAACTCCCGGTGGCATAGACTTTCTAAACGGTGGTTTTAGGCTATTTCTGAGGTGTAGACTCGTAGGCATTTTTGAGTTCCCAGGCCTTCTCGGAAGCCAAGTATTCCATGTACTTCTGATAGTAACTGAGGTCCTTTTCGAGTTGAAAGATTTCGATATAGGAGGATGCCTACTTCCCCTCTGCCCTTCTCAGCGGAACAATTACGAACGGGTCATTCCTTTCTGCGAAGTTCAGAAATTATCCCAATTCTGAAGCGAAAATAAAGTGATTGTCATTTAATAATTTCAGCAGATAATTTTCGTTTTGAATAGTGTAGTAGATCGGCCTGTCGTCTACCTACCCCAACTTATCTCTCCAGCTTTTAATCTAGTCGATTACATTGCTGGTCAGCAACCTCAGGTGATTCAATTCCTAATGAAGTTATTCTTTTTTCCCCAGTATTTCGGGTTATTTCACCCTTATCAGAGTTTTTCTTAGTCTCTCAAGACATTCCTATCGAGCGCGAATGGAGGTCGAAATCCGGTGGTAGGGCGAGGTCTGTTGTTTCAAACACCTCATCTCGACAAACACGTATCCTGGAATATCCTGGCAACCAATCAAGGGCAGCATTGCAAAATATATGTAAAAGTTTGGAATTTTAGCTT
The DNA here is from genome assembly GCA_028571025.1 of Longipedia americana. NCBI lineage: Eukaryota > Metazoa > Arthropoda > Copepoda > Polyarthra > Longipediidae > Longipedia > Longipedia americana. Next base: position 41,910 of record JAOWAT010199987.1, read on the forward strand.
GCGACATTGCGTCTTCAAATTCTCTGACGCTTTTAACATTTTCAGGATTTTTTTATTTGATTTTACTGAGCAGCTCGACTCTTTTTTCGAAGAAAGTAACTTTATATTTCCTTTTTTCGGATGGGACGTTGTCATTTTTGTTGCTTAAGAGTTTTTGGTAGCTTTTTGTGTGTTTGTCTTTAAGGGGGGAGTAGTTTGGGATTCCATGCTGGACTATAAACCGGTCGTCCCAATTTTTCTCACGGACTCTTTACTTGATGGGTTCATCTCTTCCGACACTAGGAAACATCTAACTCTATGCGAATAAATATAATAAAGTAAAACGTCTCTGCTTATTAATTCGAAATTTTTAATCAATAAAAATATACAGTTCAAACCAGTAAATACTCCCAATCACTACCATCACTACTGCATCCACTATTGTAATTACTACTACTGTTGTGATTTTCAAAAAAATCTATAGAGATATATCAGTAATCGAATTATGGATAAAGTCATATACAGCAAACTAAATATGGATAAAAAATCAACGAAATCTTAAATTGAAAAATACAAATACAATCAAAGGAGAAAATCTTAAATC
>JAOWAT010199988.1:0-21455 GCA_028571025.1 Longipedia americana
GAAGATTATGAAGAAGGTTGCAGTGGAAAGCTGTCGAGTTGAGGAGTTGCAACGGAAATTGAACGAGGCAATCCAGAAGAATAGTCAGTCGAATGATGTCAGAGAGGATTACACCTAAAAAATCTACAAGGAAAAATCTCAAAATTTGTAGCATGAGCTGTTGAAATTGAAACAGAAGGTCATCGAGACAGAACAGAGATGCAGTTAGAAGGAAGGGGAATTTGTTGTCAGGATAAAGGAATGCGAAAAAGACCTCATACTCAAGGACTCACACCTCAAAAACATGCAGGAGGAAGTGGAGGTGCTCAAACAAAAAAATCAGGCCCAAAGGACCAAAATGGAGAAACAGGGGAAGGAGTTCTAGGAACAGATCGTGCTGCTCGAGGAGTAGAGTTCGGAAAGGATCAAAAAACTAGAAAGAGAGAACTCGTAGACCAGCAAATAACTAGATGAACGATAGATGGAATTGATTCAGATTCGCAGTTTGATCGAGGGTAAGAATGCGGAGATAAAGTAATTGGAAGGAATTATTGACTAGTTGAAGGAGAAAATGGCGGCTTAGGTTCAGAAGAGACAGAGTGAAGATGCGTTGAGCTGTAGGAGTTTGGAAGAGAGAGAGAGGGAAGAAGAGACGAGAAAAACTGCACAGGAGTTGAGGAGGTTGACTGATCGGATCAAGGAGTTAGAAGAGAATGGATGTGACAAAGAGGCAAAGATGAGGCTGTAGATAGTTGAAAAAGAAAGGGAGTTGGCATTGTCGAAACAAAAGATGTAGTTTAAGTAAAAGTAGTTGGAAGAGAAGAGTGGCAAGTTGCAGAAAATGTGTGAATAAAATAAACATTATTTATCGATGCTTTAAAGAAAAGAGGAGGAGGTAAAGCAGATAAATGGAGAGTTGGAATAGTTTCAGAAGTATCATGAAACCAATGTTGAGGAATTTATGGCAGAAATGGGGTAAATTAATGGAAAATTGGATCAAAAGGCTAGAGAGGTTGAAGGGCTGGAGAGTTAGTTGTTTGTAGCGGAGAAAGAAATGCAGAGGTGTCTGACTGAGACTTAAGAGTTGCGAAAATAGATGAACCATATTAAGGATGAGAAAGAGAAAAAAATATTGATACTAAGTGAGGAGAACCAGAGGGTTAAGAAAGAATTAGAAGGGTTGAGTGCAGAGAAGTAAGAGGAGATTGATGAAATCAAGGAGTAGTACCACAGGGAGAAGGAGCAGGTCAAACGGAATTCAGAGACATCTTTGATTCAATTGAAGAACATGTATGAAATGGAGAGAGAAAGGGTCGAGAAGCGGGGATTATAGGACCGAAAAAAATATTAGGAGAGTTTGCAGGGCTATGAGTAAGAGTTGGAAAGGATCGGTGAGTAGTTCTAGGTTAAGGTGTAGTAAGCAGTGTGGTAGTGGAGGAGCAAATGTGAAACTTTGGAGGAGTAGAAGACAAAGTTGTTAAGTTAATTTTAAGTGAAGATGGGCAGTTTGTAGGATCGGTTAACTGGCGAGAAGGAATAGTTGGAGGGATATTTAAAGAGTTAGAGGGCAAAGGCGGTGAGATTGCAGGAAGAGTTGTAGTAGCAAAGACAGACGGGAGAAGATGAGCATTTGAGGTTTATAAAGTAGAGTACGTCATTGAAGAACCAGATATAGAATATTAATAGGTTGGGAGTACAGAGTGACCAGAAGATGAAGGCGTTAGAGATAAGTTGTGGGAAGCTGAAGGAGGAATTCGAGTTGTAGAGAGTGAGGTTAACAGGCGAACTCGACTAGAAGATGGAGATGTTGAGGGAGAAGGGTCAGAAGACCAAAGAGATAATGTAGGAGTATAATGAGTACAAAAATGGGATGAGTACATAGTTGGCGCTTTGTAAGCAGAGAAATGAGTATTTGACAAAGGAGGTCGAGGAATTGAAGAAGGAGAGAGGGTTGACGTCATCGAGGAAAATGACTGGTGATGACGAGCCGATACGGAGGAGGAATGGGGAGCTCAAGGAGGAATTGCAAAAGTGTAAAGAGGAGCTTGGCAGTCTGAGAGGAAAGTATGAAACTAGTCGGAGGGCCCTGAAGTAATTATAAATAGCTTCCAAGAGGGAGGTTTTGGCTCTGTAGAAAGACAGGAGTGGCTTGACCTTGAGAGTGAAGGGACTGTAGGAGTAGCTGAAGGGCATAGACAATCGCAATAGATAGAAGTGTTAGAAACTGGACAAATAGTTACTATAGCTGAGTTCAATAAAGACCAAGGAAGTGAATATCTTGAGGAGTGACAATGAGGAGTTGAGGAAACGGCTGAGAGAAGTCGAGAATGGAAGGGAGGAGAAGAGTAAGAAGGATGAGATGCAGTATTTGGTAATGGGAAATAAAGTGAGATTTTTGTAAACTCAGAATTAGGAGTTGAGGAAGGAAGTTGTCGATGTCCAGAAGAAGTTTGAGAATACATTGGGGCAGTTGAATAAGATGGCACTGGGGCAGAGTCAGAGTCAGGGTAATTTGGAGAGACGGATGGTCGGAGCATCGGTTGACAAAAGTCGGAGTGGCAAATATGCGACGCATTTATAGCAGATGAAAGATTCCGTTTTAAATAGGAAAGCTTTAGAGCAGGAAGAGCAGATAAAGCGGCACAAGGAGAGCGAAAGGGAGCTGCGTGAGGAGATGTTAGACACAAGGGAGAAGCTTGAACACTGTGAGAAAAAACTGTTGGGCATGGCTCGACTATCATAGAGGAATGCCGAACTGACGAAAGAGAAGGAGACAATGCTGTTGGAGCATCGTGAGGAGATGAAGAAGGCCAGTTAAGACCATCGGAAAATTGTTGAGAAGTTGTAGACGAGGTTGAGAGAGGTTTAGGAGGTGAGTGGGATGAGTCGGATTTAGATTGAAAAAGAGGGTTGTCGGTGGAAAGCGAGATGCGATTAGTATGAGTAGAGGATAAGGGGGTTGGAAGAGGAAATGGGTCGAACAAAAGATGTGAAGGATGGTAGGGAGGAAAGTCGAACTAGCAGTAGTGGGTTAAGAGGTAGGAAGACCCTTGGCAGTGTAGTTAAAGGGTTGAGTTTGAATAGTGCAAGCAGCTCGCCCTTTGGGTATTCTTCCGGGAAATACACAAAGCTATGGGAGTGATACTTTGCGAATATTGGGTATTTTGTGAAACGATGCAGTCAGTAAGTACATTAATTTTTTTAAAAGATAAGTCATTCTAAGTTAAATTAATTAAAAATTATATAAGCATAATTGAATTAAGAAGTGTATAAAAATGAATGTACTGAAGAAGTTGAAATCCGAGAGGATTTATAGTGACTAGGTTAAAAATTAGATAAAGAAAAGTGAGGAGAACTCGCATGGGCGGGAAAATCATAAGAGAGAGGCGGTCAGTCCTATTTAGGATAAAAAACCTGACGAAATGAACTGGTGCAGTTTTTAGAGGGTTGAGAAAACTAACTTTCGGCAGAAGTCAAATTTTGGTGAGAGGATGAAACCTCCAAATCCTTTGCAAAAAAACGAACGGTAGGTATAATTATAGAGGGTTTTACTGTAAAATGGTTAGTTTAAAGGAAGTTATGAGTAGCAGTCGATAAAATAGTCAAAATCAAAGTTAAATTTGAAGCAAGAGCGGTAGGAACTACTGAGAAAAGGTCGTGAAATCCTCGGTTTCGACATGACGGAAAGGATTCTGGATATGCTGACGAGTTTCAAACATCAAATCGGTCGGAAACAGTAACATGACTCGGACTATTTGAGTTAGGACTAGGAGGACTAGGACTAGGAGTCGATGGGATTTATTCCTAAGCCGAAAGTGAGGATGTTCAAATGCTAGTCGGAGAATTGCGGAGATATGAAATAGCAGCGTATAAAGTTAACTGAGGAATATCGGAGGAAGTATGTAGCACCTATGCGATTTTTGTTGTCTAATCGGAGGGAAGAAATTAAGCGGTCAATTTGTTTTCTGGTGAGTTCTATTGGCGAATTTGGGGAGATATCGATTAGTTTTCGCGGGGTGTTTGTGTAGAAGTTGAGTGATGAGAGGATGTATGAGGAGAAGGTGCGAAGGAAAAAAGCTGATAGTTTTCGGAAGTTTACACTGTCGACAGACTATAAAATAATACCGTCGACTGAAATGATACACAAAATTTATTTGAGGAATTTCATGGTGACTGGAGAGGGAGAAGGGATTTTTAGCAAAGGGGATGTGGTGGATGGATATGTTAGTTTATCGTTTGGGTGGTTGGAAAAGGAGAGAAAATTGTATTTGAGGCTAATTGATTGATACTTTTGTACTTTGGCTATGTTACTTGATATTAATTGAAAAATACATTTGCTAATCGCTGGCTGCTGTCTGCTGTCTGCTTGTAATGGGACGGGTCTGCGTTGAGTTTATCGAATTAAATTGAATTGAGCGGAATTTAAAAATCGAATCGTATAAAATCAGAACCAATTGGGGGATACTTTCATCTTCTGCTGTAGGTGTTGCCGAAACCAGACTGTTTGGAGGATCGGGATCCGACTTCGGACCTTTGCGGTTTTTGGTTGTATGAGGAGGACATGGGTAGACCATTGCCATAATCATTGCCGTGGGAGTACTGATTGTTCGAAAGTCGTGGCTGTTGAACTTGTCTTTACTGTCTTTACTGTCTTTACTGATAGGGTGGTTGGTAACCAAGCATTCGCCCGTTATTTCCCGTTCTTTCTTATTTGAGGTACTTTTGATGATTTTAGAGGAAGCGCAGTTTTTGGTTGGTGCTTTCCCAGTCCTGATTGAATTTGTTGGAATCCTCTTCGTCGATATTGTAGTAGTGATTGGTTTACTAGATTTAGCCTCCCCGACCACCCTTTCTCTATTTGACGATTTTGCGACCGTGATCATTGAGCATTCTTTATTCGGCGATGCGATCTATGCCTTTAGACGGATTTTTGTAGGCTTGATGCTTTTGGGAGATGGTGTGCCCGTCACGATGTTGACCCAGAGAGTTTTCATAGTATTTTTCGGTGTGCATTTTGCCATCTTCGCCCATTTTGGAGGAAGAGACAAATGTTTGGGAGACGTAGGAGCCTTGCTGGCCTTTGTCATGCATATGTTTGTGAACTACGATAAAAGATGGGTGTACTGTCGGAAAATTTGAACATGTCTTCGAATGGATCATTTCCACGTTTCATTATCGAGAATAGGGAAGAGTCGTTTTAAAATGCGCCGAATCCTCGCATCATCTGACTCATATGTTGGAATGGATCCATATTCATCATACTCATGTTATTTGTAAAAGTTACTTGTCCATTTTTTGGAGTTGATTAGATGGACGGGGGTTTTGGCTGAAGCCTCTTCTACTCATTTTTTGTTTGTTTGTTAGCTTTGGATGAACGGGGGAGAGTGGGTTTGAGTTATATGTTTGTAGAAATATTATGAAAAGTATAGGGAATACAAGGATTGTATTTATTATGGGAACCCTTTTTGTTGCCAAAAAAGTTCGAATTTTTTCGAGAAAATTCTTTCCATAATTAGCCAATTTTCAGCATTAAACTTATCGAATATACGTTGATTGTTATTATATTATCTTATCTTATCTTAAATTTATCGATATAAATGGCTCCAGTGTTCACTAGGCTTTCTAATGTTTTTTATCGTTCTAATCAAGATACAGTTGGAGCAGTTTAGCGGTTGCAGAATTGACTTAACCAACTTTGTTTTTTTATATCATGGTTCTGACTTTCTTGGCTAACACTTTTCCCAACTATACACCCCATTGGTCGTAGCTGTTAACATCCCAAAGAAATCCTTCGACAGAAGTTCGATGTTCGTACATGGCAAGGAGCTGGCCGCAGTTGTAAGGCGATAGTTACCCTTTAAACAGTATAGAAAGTGAGGGTCGATCGCCTTTGAAGAGTTTGTGATTGAGAAGATGTTGGGGACAGTTCTATTGATCGAGAGTTTACAGAGACTTTCCGATTGCAAGCGCATCGGGTTGTGAAAAGAAATTGGACATGAGTTAGTTGTGATTGGATATCGGATGAATGTTTTGCGATGTCAAGCTGTAGGGTTGTTGGGAGTTAGTATAGCCGATAAATTAGCAGGGTATGGTACGACCCTGGTGGAGTAATTGAAAGAAACTGTGTTGGCCATTGGTACCGGGTTAGCCAAAATTAACGACTGCGGTTTGGTAGTTTTAGATGGGTTTGTTTTGGAGGTTGCACGATTTCCCGTTTGATTACATGTCGAGTTGCTGGATGTGAGGGGCAAATTTGCAAAGGGCCTGACAGTAGGGAACTATGGCTCGGGAGGAGTATTCCTGAATGGTGCTATGGTAGAAACCCAGGAGTCCCAGGAGAATGGGGATGTTTTTCTACTGTTAACACCACAACTTACTCTGATATCTTTTTAAGTGAGGAGATGCGTGTCGATCGAGTGTCCGCCTCGCAGAAACTAACAGACGATGTCGTAGCCAAAGTGTATTGAGAGAGGGACAATACCAATCGCGCTCCAGACGGAGAATCTCCCCCCAACGAAGTCCCAAAAACCGAATACATTTTACTAGCTTATTCCGAATTTGGAAGTTTCTTTCAGGTTTGTGGAGCATGCGCAGATATGATTATTTAAAATTGAGACTTCATCTGTGATACCGATTTTTTTAAACTAATCAATAAGCCATCTTTTGCAACTGTTCGCGTTGAGCATTGTCTATGCGGTTGTAAAAGTTTTGGAATTGATAAGTAGTAAAGTTTCTTAGACACTGAGTCCTTAGATAGCACGCGAGAAGTCTATCGGATCGACGTTGGCTAGAAAGCGCAGTTTTCTTCCTTCAGATCTCTGCTGGCATTTGGAATGGGATCTTAAAGCTTCATAGACAAATTAGATTGAAAGATAGCTGCCTCCGATGCCTATGACAATGAGATTTTTCAGTGCTTTTCCAGTGATGCCAAGGTGTTTGGATTATCGAACGCTGTTGGAAAATTTCTAGACTTCTTGCCTGACGTTGTGAATATCCCGGAGGATGGTTTGAAGCTGAGGTTACTCATGGAGTTGGGAATTAAGCGGTGCTCTTAGAGCCGTGTGGAGGACTGCCCTATCTTCGGTGGTGTTGATGTGTTTCTATATTCTGGGGAATGAGTACTCCATTGAAGAGGGAAGTCATTTTCTACTTGAGATTAGTTTTTTAGGTGAGAGATTCGAGATGTTTCAGAGTTTATGATGTGACTTTTTCGTGGGTGTAATCGAATATGATTCCGTCGTGATCTACGAGGCACTAGGAGTTGCGTTCGGAGTTGGATAAGAGCTCTTTGAGATGGATAGGGCCAATATCCTTGTTGTAGTGGTTGAGGAGAGCGGACCAGGGGGGAGATGGGGCAGATTACATTGTTACTTATCAATGAAGATGTTTTTAAATTATGGAGGGCATGCTTTTAAATTGCACGTTTTAAGTTCTTCGGAATGCCGGAAAAACTAATATTAAGAAATAAATACAGGGTATTAAATATTTTCAAACAAACAAAAAAGGGCAATCAGTTCATTTTTCTTTTTGTGGGAGGACGAGTTTTTGAAATTCTGAAAGTAATTATTTGGTTTTTTAGACTTCCTTGTGTATTTTGTGGATCGACCTTTAATGACGATCTTCAAAGCTGTTGCTGTGCATATGATATTGGACCGTATTGTCTCTGCTGAATTTAGGGGTAGTTGATGCTTTTGGGGATTATTTTTTAAGGTAGACTTGATTTTAGGACAGCTAGGCGTTATTGTTAGATGGAAAGTCGAGTTGGTGGAGATGGTACCCTTGACTGATATTGATCAATTATTAATGTTTGTTGGGTTACAGGTCATAGTAGTAGTTTCTTCTGAGTTTGGGCGTGTTTTATGCGATTCCGCCACTGCTTTTCCCTGTATTTTGGAACTCATGGCGATAGACTTATTTTTTTCTGGCCGTTTATATTCCTAGAAGTCGATGATCGGGGACGTTTTACTGGTTTAGAGTGGAGCAATTGGGATTAGGGTTGGATAATCGATACTGGTATTACTCTTTTTTGGGAGAAAGGTAGAGGTTATGATCATGATGTTGATCCTAAAGGTAGTAGAATCTTTTAGTTTTTGTTGGCGAGTTGACGTTTGTGTTGTTGATTTACTTTTTGTGACACTAGGATAGAAGAGGGGCTTTTACGTACTATTACTGTTTCTCTCTGGAAAAATGAGATCTTTACCTTTACCCTTATCCCCTACAGAGGAAAGGTTGGTTTCTGCTCACAGGATTTTGTGGATTTAGACTGAGTATGCGGTCTGTTTAATGGTATTGAGTGTAGATGCTGTTCAAACTGTTCATGTAGGGGTTTTTTGAGCTTATATCGAATTCAGTAACTTTCTGTTTTTTATGGTGATTTCCGTTTGTGAACTGAAATTAATATTGAAAGCTCTTATTTTAGGAGAAATTGTCAGCATCTTGCACTCTTACGGGCTGATTACAGTATATTTCGTTAGTCTTCCGAGTTTTTTGTTAATTGCCATGATTGGGAAGTTTTTTGTTCCTTCTTGGAGACTTATTAGGATGATTAGACGCCGGACGGAAACTGTTTGTTAGTTTTGATTTCGACCTAGATTTCGACACTGAGTGAGAAAGCTGTCTTTATTTGGATTTGACATTGAAAGTGGAGGGTGAAAGCGGGTGGTTTATGATATTTTTGAACTGAATTGTACAGGGAGATTTCTAAATATGTCGGGATTGCTGGCTCCGCTAGTGATGCACCGATTTATTTTAATGGGGAAGTGCTGATTTTCGAAGGTAGGATACCAGCCAGGATTAAAATTGCAGGACGTCTTACCTGTTTTTCCTAGTCGGATGCTACTCTTGTTCGAGCATTTTCGTGAGAATTTTGAGAAGTCGATCCGAATAGTACTGCGAAATGAGGGATACTTTACTATTGGGACTCTATTTAGATGTGTTTCCTGTAAGAATCAGGAGACAGGAGTCGATGATGGCGATTGATAGTTTTTGGAGATTAAGGGAGTGTGTATATTTCAGTTTTTAGTATTAGTTTTACTGGAACTAATTTTTTTAGGTTGTTTTGATTGGTTAGTACTAGTACTGTGTTTTGTGTCCATCCTAAGGGTAGCAGTTAGCTTGGTAAACCGGCGTTTAGTACTCTTCGAATTTGAAAAGAGTGTTGCGATCGACTTTGAGAAGTTCATTGGGAATTAGTTTTAATGAGTATTGTCTGTTCCTTCGACTCGTATTTTGAGTGGGATCGGAAGTTTCACAGGGACAATAGAGGATGTTTTCCGTGATACCAAGACTTTTGCTATAAACTTTTTCATCAGAGAAGCCTTGATAGACAATATTGGACTCCTGCATTTAAGCGAGAGTGTTGACAACAGAAGAGATTAAATCGATCAGGTCAGATTAAGGGATAAGTCTGACAGGGTGGTACTGGAACTTTCCGGTTTTGAATTCTGAATTCGATCTTTTGAGAATGAGAGTCAGCAGTGATGGAGAGGTAACGAAGTCATTTTCGACATGCAGAACCTATTTGTGATATTATGATTGCGAATTGTGTGACTGAATATGGAGTTCAATGGAATTAGAAAATGATTTGTCAGCAGAACAGATGAGTCCCTTTATTGATGATGGTTTGAGTTTGTGTTTAGGTTTGGAGGGTGGGTTCACTTTATGGCATTTGGTGTGATCGGATTAACTGCTTGTTAATTTGCGGAAGTATGGTCTGTTGCAATTTTGTAAGGGTGGTCGTTAGTGATTGTGTTGAGAAGAGTGAAGAGTTGACTAGTGTTCTTATCGAACCTATAGTGATGTTAGGGGTTATTGACCCATGTTTTTTTAATGATTTTACGGAAATTCTGTTAGGTTTATTATTAATTTTTGGAAAGGATTACATACTATAAACATGTAAATATTAATGTTATTCCGTGGGGATTTCATAATAATTGATTCTTGGAGTTGACTGAATAATTAGATTCGATAGGATTTCACATATATTACAATACTTATCCCACAGATTTCTGGAGAAATCGATCAATAAACAAACATACACGCCACAGAATATGTTTTTTGGCAATCCATTCCAGGGTCAGGAACCTCGAGAATAGTCTAACACTGAGGAGTAACAGGAGAAAATATAAGTTAACACGACAGAGTTCTACGAACTACTAGAAGTTAGTAAGGATGGAACTGCATAACAAATTCGTAAGGCATTCAGAAAAAAGGCATTGAAGGCTCATCCCGATAAGGGCGGTGATCCTTAAAAGTTCAAGAGGATAACCTAGGCATACGAAGTTTTGTCCAATCCTGAAAAAAAATAACTCTACGACCAGTGGGGAGAAGAAGGCGTCAGGAATGGCGGTCCACCCAATCAGGGAGGTGGCATGGATGATTTGATGAAGTTCTTTGGTGCAAAAGGTGATACTGGTCCCAAAAAAATGAAATCTCGTCTTGTTGAAATGGAGGTAACGTTAAAGGAGATATACGAGGGAGTTATGAAAAAAATACTGATAAAAAGACTGAGAATATGCGAAGAGTGCGAGGGGAAGGGTGGTAAAGATGTCGAATAGTGCGAGGAATGTGGAGGTAGAGGGAGCGTTAAAAAAATGGTACAACTCGGTGGTTTCGCCATGATGGCCCAGGCTGAAGTGAAATGTTAGAAGTGTCAGGGTCGAGGAATGACGATAAACGAGTAGAATCGATGCAAGAAGTGTGATACCAAAAAAGTGACGGAGGTATAGACTGAAATTGAAGTGGCTATAGAGCCTGGGTGTCCAGATTTCCACGACTATGTTCAAACTGGGTAGGGAGACGAATACGTAAGTGATAACTGATATCATAGCCGGGTGTGATGGCAGGGGATATATACGCGAGAGTGAAAATAGTTGAAGACAAGTAGTTTGTGAGGAAGGGTGCGGATTTGAGGTACATCAAAAAAATAACGTTGCTGTAGGGGTTGACGGGAGTGACATTTCGGATAAACCATTTGGACGGTAAGGAATATCTGATAGCAACTGCACCCGGCGAGATAGTGGGGAACCGATCTGTGAGGACAGTGAGGAGGTTAGGGATGCCGTTTTATCAGGACAAAATGAGCTACGGAAATATGCATGTGTAGTTTTTGGTGGAGTTTCCGAGTGCGGAGGAGATGGAGATGACTGCTGGGAAGGCGTAAGTGTTGAGGGAAGTGTTGGGAAAAGTGGGGATTGAAGGGGTCAATGTTGAGGAGGAACTGAGGAAGGAAATGGATGGATGGGAGAAAGAAGAGATCGGGAGGGAGAGATGCGTGAGAATGGAGGGGTTTAGCGAGTAAATGCTGAACAAGTCGCCCAATTTGCCAAGAGGATAGGAGGAAGATGAAGACGGTGAGCCGAAAGGGCAAGCTGTGGAGTGCGGGAATCAGTGATTTGATTTTATGCTCAATTTTGAAGGTTTTTACACGTACTATCTGGGCATCCGATGCCAGAAAAATGACAAATTTTAAACATAGTAAATCGAGCGTACATAACAAATTGATACTCAACAAACAGCTTCGAACAATAAGTAATTTTGTATCTCGATACTCTAAACTTGTTATTGAGTGAAAAATATCATTCTCGGAGGTAAGAATATACGGAACATACAGACTTCTATAGTAAAAATGGGTCCGAAACAATCTAATTAAGGTCCGAATTAGTCAATGTTGGTTCATCAGAAAAAAGAGCAGTAAGCAGTAAGACAGGCATAGCAGTTGGTAAGAGGTATGAGTTTGTAAGATATAAAAGAATTGGAGCTCGACTAATCGCAAGGTTTGGCTTAGTAAAGACGACACTTGTTGGCGAGAATAGTGATATATGGGCATTCTCATCTGATCGAGCACCTGAGGAAATTCAGTTATGAGCGTCGTCGTAACTTTTTGAGATATTTGCGGAATGTTGACTACTAAACCGTAGACTTAGTATCATTTGGCTGATGTATGTTTAGATTTTTCATAAGTTGGTGAGAAATGCGTTAGTAGAGAAAAACGCTAGTAGCAGTAAGAAAAAAGGGGAGAATTTCGTAAATTATAACTATTTGGACAAAAGAAAGATGCAAGAAGATACAGTTAAGGGACTCCGAAGAGTCGGATTAGAGATGCTGGGTGTGGGTTTCGACGGAGAAAACAGCGAAGGAAAAGGATAAAAAATGGATGTGACGCTGGGTCGACGTAATTTACTGAAAAATATTGAAAATCACAAAGATGATAGGAGTTACAATCGAAAAAACGGTCGACCAACTAGTAGCATAGCAGTTATGCTATTTATGGGTGGCGCATCGACGAGGTTTTATCAAAAATACCATTCCGACAAAAACATAGTGAATGGAAAGGGTTGCTAGGATATGGGTGGGAAGGCAATGTATAAGGAGCGGGAGAATCAAGAATCGATATTTGAGGTGTTGCTGGGACAATTGAAGGAATTGGCAGGTTGGGTTGTGTCCGGAACTTACTCCAGGGAGAAGTAAGATTCAGTGGAGAATGTGGGTGAGAATAGGAGTAATAGATACCGCCCATCGGATTTGTATTTGAAGAGGCTTTTCGAGAGTAAATTTCCCGAGGTTTATTTGATTTGCAATTAGACGAATGCGAGGGAAGTAGCCAACGCCCTGAAAAAGTATGGATAAGGACAGACCTCAACCTCAAATACTTCTCCTTCCAACTCCAATACCCATAGTTACCCGGAAAAATAGTCACTGCAAATTCCGTAATAGCTTAGTGAGTCATAAAAAAAGGACTTTCGTGATTAGATATAGCTGTAAGAGCTGCTTTGCCAATTGAATTTTAAGTAGAAATTTACGATATGCATGCAAAATACACAGCCAGTGGTCAATTTGAATGGTCACATGTGTTTGAAGGCATTGGATGGGTGTTAGATACTGTAGATGCCAAGTGGATGTGGTGATTTCGTCAAATGCTCGGTTCGATATCAAAGAGCGACTATACTGTAGGATATGAAAAAGAAAAAGATAGAGTATGTGAGTTGTGTGGGATGTGAGAACTACTATGCCAAAGTAGTGGATGAATTTTTGCTGGGCTTGGTTGGGATAAGCGACGAAGTCTAGATGGATAAGCAGTAGAAAAGGCGGACAGCATTGACGAGGTCTAATGCTTTCGAAGGCAGAAAGGAGGACGATAAGATTGGCAAGTATGATGTGGTGTTTAAGTGTACGTATCCTGAGAGTGAGAACGAATAGTTTATGAGAGTGGTTGGCTGTGAATCTGAGTCAGGGATCAAAATTGGGAGCTTTTAGAGGCTGGAGGAAGATATAAGCTACAGATCGAAGCTAAACAATGACAAAAACGGATATAGCAATGAGATGCAAGTACTGAGAAAGGCGCCGATATGGATGAATAGCTGTATATTTTCGTTTCCAAGTTTTCTCCGTTATTTGTAGACGGTCAACAAGAATCAGACTTTCTCTTCGACAATATAGAGGAGCAACATGCCACACATGATGTTCAACGCTGATAAGAAGAAGCTTGGATACTGGGATCCGATCGACCAAAATTACAGAATTGGCGAGTATTGCTATGTTTTTGAGAGGTAGTTAAGTGATATCCTGGTTAACGAGGAGATGAAAGTGTTGGGGGTTATGGTCGAAAGGGAGGATGAGTTTCTCCCCGTAATCGGGTGCGGTGAGATGAGAAACGACGTTACTAGCTCTGAGGATCAGAAGGTTGTTGGAAATTGTTCTACGATACCTGTGGCCAGTTTTGTCGAGTCGGAGGAAGGGAAAGAGCAAAATATAAATTTTAGGAAGGGCAGTTAGTGGGGGGCATAGATGTGTCGAGACTTGATAGCAAGTCGGTACCAGATGAGTGGTAGCACAAATGCTTGGGGAGAGGCGTACATGGAATACAAGGGACGGAAAAATAGGAATTAAAAGGAAAAAGAGCAGATGATAAAGGTTGGGATGATGAGCTTGGTATCGGTGGAGGACCATGCGGGTGAGATGTCCAAAACCAGGACGGATGGAGTCATAGAATGAACAGCAATCAGGATGTCCAGTTTCTATGTTTTTCGTTTACTCATTTTCACTTCATACTTATCCTTTTATCCATTTGTTCGCTCATGAAAATTTATAAAAGAATATTTCTTTATTTGTCTTGGCTGGGTGGATTCATCAGAATCGATTATTGGCTTAAAATTATTAATATACCAACTCTTTTGCAATCGAGGAATAAATCCAATGTAGTAAACGGAAAAGGTCGCGCTGTAAAACCTCCCGGAGATAACCTGCCCGCGTCTGAATAAAGCGAGAATGATATGCGTATCTCCGAAGTGTCGTCAATGTGCGATGATATGTTTTGAGGAGGAATGCGATACTTGCGAGCAAAGTCACGAGCTGTGCGAGTATTTCCGACTCAGCTCATTGCTGAGGCAGATAAGGATGAAGCGACAGCCCATAACGTAGGAGATATAGTTGGCGATCAAGACCATGGAAAGAGTGTATGATTAGGCAATCGAGAGACTGTCCCAGGACAAGGAGAACATTCGTGACCAAATGGAAATGTTTGGGTATAACGAATTCGAGGCCAAGTTCATGAGGATGATCGAGGATGGGGTTGCCAGGGACATTAACGGGGGGCTGAGTCATGATGTCCTCATCAATTTACCCGTTCAGAGTGAATTCTTGGCCACGTAGTAGAGCATTTTGAAGTTTTGGAATCGCAGAAAGAAGGAGTTCAACGAGTTGTTCGACCGGTTTAAGAAGATAACCGGTAAAAAGTACAATAAGCTGGAGTCCGTCATAACCGACGAACTGGAAATGATCGAAAGCTTCTTTCCGAAGCCGGTCGGGTAGTTCAAACTGCTCTTCAGGGCATCGTAGAACAACTATTCGGCTTCAAGGTTCCACCAAATTTGCGACGGGAAGAGGAACACGCTAGTGCTGGCTCGTACCGAGTATGGGAAAATAGTCGGTGGCTTTAATCCCAGTCCTTGGGGGTCCAATGCACAGTATTCTAGGGACAACGCGAGGGAGACATTCCTGTTTTCTGTTACGATGAAGGAGAAGTTTACGTTGACGAATGTGCAGTATGCGACGTACAATCAGGCAGGGTATGGACCCACTTTTGGCGGGGGACACGACTTGTACATATCTGACAACAGTCACACCGCCAATAACGCAAGCTATTGCAATTTTGGACATTCCTATAACAACAATGGCAAGTATGCTACCGGTCAGGCGTCTTATACGATGTTTTCTGGAAGTACCACTGGGCAGTTTTATGCCAAAATTAAGGAGTGGGAGGTGTTTGATGTGGAATTCGATGGCTGATTTCCTTTAGGAGGGGTGGTGAGTGGGTGGATGGTTAAATGATGGATTGATCATCGTTTTAATGCTTTTCAATTAAATTTAACAGTTATGAATGAAATCTTTATTAGTTTGGAAATTGACACAAAAAATTTATATAAATAAAGTTTACAAATAAAAGGAAGGTAACCTTTTGAACATCTGCGAGATAGATGACTTTTTAACTCCAGTCTTCTAAAAAAGGAATCAACGTTTCGCTGAGCAATCGGAGGTCATCTCCAAATGCCAGCAACTCTAATTTGATGGGCAGCGCAAATCCATCCGCTTATCAAACTGACACGAATCAAAAATAACTATTTTTTCACCCTACTAGCACTGTACCAATATCACTTTCCCGATATCGGCATCAGCATCAGTGGTATCGATGCCCAGATCAGCATGAACAGTCGGGGACGAGATAGTTTGTTCAGAGAGATGGACACCCATGCATAATATATCGAGTCTAAACAAACAGTGACACCGAGAAAGACGGCAATAAATCGATCAGAAGGAACAGTTGCGATCCAAAAATAGTATACAATAATGTCATGACCGTTAGGGAAAATTAAAAGGTTCCAATTAGTCGGGGGAATATTGTGTCTCTTCCAAATAGGGGTTGTTTCAGGGATTTAGTTGGCAGAAACAACGCTGGCATTAGCATTAATGCGGGGGATACCAAAAGATCAACGTTGCATATGTCTGAAGAAAATCCGTTTGGGATTTCTAAAGCATAGACCTATTTTGTTCAGCAAAATACTCGGTCGAACGGGGAGAGGCGGACGATTGCAGAGAAGAAATAAAAATTAAAAAATATTTAGCAGTGCTTGCAGAGTGTGAATGGATAGTTATAGAGAGTATCTGCCAATTATAAGAAAGGGAGGATATCATGCGACATGAGAATTCAGGGGCAGAGCATGCCTTATAATAAAGAAAATAGGGTGTATCCTCGGAGATAGGCGGGCAGTAATGGCATCACAGTAGAATTCGTTGCAAACGAGAGTGTAAAATTGAAAGGAATTGTTAACGAGTTTGGGCCCTAACTCGCTTAGTTCTCCTCAACAAGGGCTATAAATCAGCAAAACTTAAAGAAAAAGAGCGGAAAAGAGATGACTTGCGAGTCAAATATTGTTGTGAAATGTGCAAAATAGAAATAACAGAGTGATACAAAAATGTTTCAAAGAATTCCGCTGGACGATGAGAACTTTCAAAAGTAGAAAATGTGTCAGAGCGTATAGAATATCATTGAAGGTGTTTCAAGGTTTATTCCTTGGCTCAATCAACATACAGCGAAGCCTGGGGCAGAGTTATCGTAGAAAAGAGGGAATGTTTCAGTCGAAACCCCGTGGAAATGCGATCTTAGTTTGGAGGTTGGGAACAGCAAATTAAAAAGGGGTGAGAGGCGCGAAAATAGCGACAACGACCGCGACCAGAATGCTGAGCGAGGGAGAAAAAGCACAACTACATTGAAGGTGAGGGAGTAAAATCAAACTGAACAATAACGAATGAAAGAGAGCGGAAAGGATGTTTTGATAAATGCCTGTAAAAAGAAAAAAAAATAAAATCGGGTTGGTGGGGGTTAGGATCACCCAAAAAGTGGGAATAAGAAAAGAAAGCTGAGAGGAGATAGGCTGACAGAAATTGAAAGTCGCTTAGATGAGATTATCAACAAAGTTGGAAGTGTAAGTTCGGATTTTTGATTTTTTATATAAGTTTTGAAAAGGAGAAATATACAAATAGCAAATTCAGTATGCATATTATGATTTTTACAGACAAATATTTAATTGATAAGGTCATCGTGCATCTAATAGTTTCAGTTGATAAAAAAATGGATAAGAATACTACCTATCAGTTGTCGGGGTCAATATACTGCCACTTGTCCTGTTCCTATTGGTTGGCATTATTTTAATCTTCTATGATTTGTTTTTACTCATTCCATCCATAAAACCTTGCTTTATACCTTTTATCGATTTTATCGAGTTTTTCCTCCCACTGCTTATCAATAGAGTGGGCCTTTCCAACGGGGAGTCTTTTGAGTGGGAACTTTTCCCTTTTCTTCCTGTGGGTCCTTTTGGTCTTTTCGAACGTGAGAGTCCACTCGGGAACTTCACAACCCGAAACTTGGAGTAGATTGGCGATGGACCGGACATAGGGTTTATCTTGATCGGTGAATAGAGTGATGGCTTTTCCGTGATGTTCGGCCCTGCCGGTTCTGCCGACTCTGTGTATGTAGGTGGGGAGGGAGTTGGGGAAATCGTAGTTAATGACAAGGTTGACTTGCTTAAAATCGATGCCTCTGGAAACGAGATCGGTGGTGATGAGTATCCAGTATTAAAAGTTATCAAATTTCTGCAAGATTTTCTCACGATTCTATTTCGACTTTTAGCTGGTCAGTAATTGTATTTTCTGTCTGCTGACCATTCTGTCATCGCAAGGAGAATTTTTGTCCATCATCTTTTTTACCACAGCTCTTAGTTCGTAGAGAAGTTGTTTCCCGCGGGCCTTTTCCTGGACAAAAATCAAGACGGGTGGTGTGAGTTTGCCTTAGATCAGCAGGTTTTTGAGGTGGAGCAACTTCCCAAGCTAGTTTGTGGTATACTATAGAGTTTGCTAGATTTTTTTAGAGGGGAGAACGTGGTTTTTGGCGCCCACTTGGACTCTGATCGGATCTTAGAGAAGTTCCGATTTTAACAGTTATTCGACTGGATGTTGAATTGTTGCGGAGAACAAGGAATACGTGATCTGGCTATGGTAGGGCTGGAAGAGGTTAAGAATAATTTTTATTTGTTCGTAGAATGCTAAGATACATTTCAAACGGTACATTATTAGAAATATTTGTCGCACTCATCGAGGATTAGATTTTAAACATTTTTCAGCAGTTTTTGTTTTTTCTCATTCTCGAACAGATGAATAAGGGTAAGAGGTGTTGTGATTAAGACATTGGTGTTGAAAGGTTTGCTCTTTTAAATTGAGGAGAGTTGCTCTTGACTGAGTTTCGAAGAGATAGCGTACGAAACCGGGAATTTTTTGTTGAAAGTGGGGTTATCAAGCAGTGGGGACGTTAAAATTTGGAGTTATGATTCAATTTGGGCTGAGAGTTATTGGGTAGGAGTGAGGATGACACATTTGAGATGTTTGGAGAAGGATTGGGAAGAAAGTTTATGCAGAATTGGGAGGAGAAAAGAGAGTGTTTTTCCGGTACCGGTTGGGGCTGTGACTACGATATTCCTATTTTCGAGCATGCATGGTAATACTTGCATTTGAACGGGGGTTGGTTTTCGAAATTTGGTTGAAACCAGGCCTTCGATAAGTTCGCGACAAAGATGGTACCTCCTACAAATACTTGGTGTGGATACTTAACTAGTTTGGTGAAGTTTGTGATTGGAGCCGGGATGTCGTTGTGAAAGTTGAGTTTGTTGTGGTTATTTTTCTGGGTATTTGATTTAACTTTGATGTGGAGCGATTTTCGGAGGGATTGAATCCGAGAGGCTTTCTTTCTGAGTTGGGAATCGAGGACTTAGGGGTCGTAAGTGTTGATGTCATTGGGTGCTTATTACTATGACTAAGAATCAGAGAGGATAAATTTTTGACCCTTTGAAGTTGAAAAATCCGTGTTGGTAGGTTTGGATTGGGGAAGGAGTTGCTGCTCGAGGTGTTGGTTTGTTCGGATGGTCTTGGAGGAGAGAGCAGTTCCTTGCTTGAGGTATTGAAAAATGTTGATATTCATTGGTATTTTTATAATTAATGTTGATATCATTGGCAAACAGCATTCTTTCAGCCTTTTTATTTGAATTTGTTATAACTTTCGATATAAGGCAGACAAACCAAGTCAGAGATTTACAAGTAATGGGCAGCAGAGATTCTCATTGCGAGTTGATATGCAGCGAGACATCCTGTGAAAGGGGGTCTGAAGATGTCGGAAGTAGAGTACAAAGGATTGACAGAAACAACAGTACGATTCCGCGTTTTGGAAGTATATAGTAAATATAGAGAGAGATCGAGGAGTATAGCAAAAAACACAGATTGATATTTTATCCGACGAATGAGAGGAAAGTGATGGAGTCATTACTGGCGTTGAGGCAGAGACATATATGTGACAGGTTGGTTTAATTAGGGGAAATGGAGAGGAAGTTTAGGTGCCAGTTGGGTGGGAATCGGAGGCCAGACAGTGGGAAAGGGAAGGATCTCGATCTGGATTATGGGTAAATGCGCCGAAGATTGTTCAGTGATGTCATGCGGGTGGATTTCTAAAAGGTTGATCAGCTAATCTTCGGAGGGTTCGATTCAAGAGGCTTTTACGAACTTAACAAGCATCAGGAGTAAAGAGAGAAATAACACAAAAAATAGAGCCAAAAATAGAAATAGAAAGTATTTTTGCTATTAATTAGTAGTCCGCCAAGCCAAACACTATTTCTCCAAAATATTAGTCGAAAATGGACAGTTAGGACTACGAGGACTGTATCAATTCTGGTGAGAAAGGACTCAAGGACGGAATTGTCATCATATTGGCATGTATCGAATGTTTTAATGGCGTCGGATGTTTGACATGCGACACTGGTCTGCCTTCCAAGAAGACTGCATTATAGGTTTTTTTGGATAAGATTGAGGGTCTGAATGAGAAGTATTTTGGAAATGGAAGTGCAAATTGCTAAGAGAATCAAAGAGACAGTCGGTAGGATGGGAAGGAACGGAGCGAGAAATAGAGAGGATTGTAGACAATATTGCTGGTGAATAGCGACTATTTGTAGACAGTGATGGAATTAGTTTCGATGAATTATGAAAAATTGGCATCATAGGGTAATTTACTCCATGTGATTCGGTATGAGTCGGTTCTCCCGAATTTTGACGAGGCAGGAAGATTGAGATTGGACGGGTATAGACTATAGTTTTCCAAAGACGGAGGTGATTTACCAGGGTTCATAGATAAAAATTTGCATATCGGAGAGTTGTTATAGAGATATGAATATGTGCATTGGGTGGATGTGAACAATTTATTGTAAAGAGTATGTGATGCTTTTATGTTGGGCAGTTTGATGAGAAAAGGAGCTGAGGGGGTGCAGATGGTTGGCAAGATGTGTCTAGGAGATGGACAGATCATCGTAAAGGATGGGTTTTTTGAGATAGTAGGTTAGAAGGGGCAATATAAGTAGGGCTAGGAAGAGTTTAGTAGTCTGGGAAGTCGAGATTTGTTGCTTTCAGGTATGACTGATCGAACTTAGCGGGAAAGAAGGCATGGTCACATAAAATTGCATTTAAAGGCAGAGTTTTAGGAAAATCACGGCAATACCGATGATAATCACAGTTCTGATGCAGAAAAATGCCAAAAAAAGAGTGATATTCTGCCATTGAAGTCAGGACATGACCGAATTAAGGTAGAGTGCTGAAATAAATATAGGTGATTGGGTAGAAAGAACAGTAGACACATGACTTGATTTTGATGAAGAGCGTCATGCTATCGACAGACTTACTGATGGCGGGGAAGGGGAGGAAGTTAGGGTTGGACCGATTGTTGCTGACACGGATGAGAAGGAGAAAAGAGTCGGTGGTTAAGGGCAGGAGTGCATGTGAATTTGAAGAAAAAGTAAAAAAAAAATAGGGAGTATCATCAGACAATCCACAGAAAGAGATGAAATATATTTTTGAAAGATCGGTGGATGACATGCTCAAAAATTCTTATACTCGATTGTATTATGGTAACTAGTTTTGATGATTGTAGTTGACAAAGATATGTAATATGCGAGAGTCCAGAGTCCAGATGGGACTGATCACTATGTTGGTGCTGACTATAAAAAGGAGGCTGTAATATATTCGAATTATTCAAAATAGTTTCTGGGGATTAGGGGTACAGAATCCCAAGACTTGGTTGAGGTCTGTTCCCAGATAATGTTTGGCAGTCAGAACCGGAGAGAAAAAGTCAAGAAGGCCCTGAAATAATATGGAAAGGTTGGATTTCCATTAATTGTGAAGAAAAATCTTGCCGATGACAGACTCTGAAAAGGTTGATAAAATGGTTTTTTCTCATAAAAAATGTCTATCTGAGAATGTTAGTGCCGATTACTTTGTTAAACATCTTCATTTATCGTTGCAGATCTAATAATATTAAAGTTTAGGATAAAAAATCAACGAAATCGGGAAAAAAATACGTATACAATCAAAGGAGAAAATCTTAACTCGAAAAA